>OY292405.1:13657739-13772485 GCA_958496205.1 Idaea biselata
GTTTTCTTCTTCAAAAGCTTCGACGGGATAATGCGCCTTAAGTGACTTTAACTCCCCCACCCCACTTACTTATTAAACGAGGTCAGTCAATAGGAATTCCCCTAACTTGCAGTGTTAGTCGTTAATTTACGAGTATACCCACCTACCTAGCCTAGCCATACTGGGCCCCTTTCTGTTTGATCGATATGTAAAAAAACGTGTTCAATAAACTGTTGCACATGTTTGTAGGTATATTATTAGCAATGAGTTTTTTTTTAAGTTTTGAACTTATTTCAGTAAGATTGAGAAATATCATAGCCAATGTCTAATAAGGTTACGGGATTTTGCAAAAAAACCTAGGATTTTTGCAAAAAAACTGTTTATCTAATTATCCTACGTACGACATATACAACTAATTCGAATTCACTTTGCAATATGTAGTATCCTACTAATAGTTATAAGAAGTGTACAAGTATGTTTGTTTGTCCTTCACACAAAAACTACTGAACTGAATACGATGGAACAGATGGCTGTGTACGTTGTGTACGTACACACATGTGTACGTTTTATTACGATATGTCCGCGGGTTTGGGACTTACGCGGGTGAAACCGTGTGGCGTAGCTAGTAGACAATATAGTATCCTCGCCAAGTAGCTATAATCAAACAAAATAGTACAATAATATAGAATTAGCAAGTTTTTTTTTCTATCATAAATTAAAAGAATATAAAGTTCCGTAACAAATTTAAAAAAATGGCAACATTTGTGGTTGTGTAGGTACCTAACCGCATAACGGTGATAGCCCTTGAACTTGCAATATCACTAATATTTTTATAATAGATCTGAGAGAAGAGATACTTATGTGAAAGTCTCAAAACGTTGCGTCGGGCTTTGAAGAAGGGCTTTTTTTTTAGCATTTTTAGCTCATAGGAAAATGAGCTTTTTCAATCCACATCGCAAAAACATAAGAAAAATCGATATAGGTATAAATTAGCTAAATAAAAACAATTAAGTGTTTAGTTACGTAATTTTTCAATCCATCAAGAATAAATTAATTTTAATAAGCACACGATATTTCCAAGCAAACTTACAAAACAAATAATAAATTTTAAAAATATGTTCTTTTATTTAGACAACGGGTTTTCAAAATAACTCGACTAGTAATGAACAAGTATAACAAGAATTCGTAACAAATAACTCAACAAGAAAGAAACTATATCAAAACCGCCGACTGTATACTTACATAAATATCTGTTTTGCTTACGTCACGTGATGTCATTATTTACGATAGCAATAGTTTCTACATTTGAGCTTTCCGTTCACCGACTCCGTGGCGCAACGGTAGCGCGTCTGACTCCAGATCAGAAGGTTGCGTGTTCAAATCACGTCGGGGTCAATATGACTAGGATTACTAAAATCCGTCTTTTTGCAAAAGATTTTTAATTTTTCAGATGATGAATCGGTTTTTGCTGCTTGTGAGGCTTCGAGATACGCGGATAGAAGAGCGAGTGATCCTTCGATAAAAAATCATGTAAGTAGATTAGAATTTAGTAGAATATATTAAACTTTTTTTTTAACTTTAGATAGAGGAACATGAACAAGTTAAATTATCGACAACAATAATACGCTAATTAAGTATCTACTATACAAGCTTTATCAATGTAGTTTATACCTAATAATAGTTCTTATAAGAAGATATTGCTCATTAATAGCTTATCAGAAGTTATCTTATTTCTTTACAAAGATTTAATAATTAAATACAATTAAACTAATAAATTAATATATGCATTTGATATGAAATTGAATTAAATTGGCTTTTGTGGCGCATCGGGCGAACACCCGGCTGCGGACGCAGAATGCTGCGGGTTCGATTCCCCCCGGGGACAAGTATTTACGCTGACCATATATAAATTCTTGTAGTAATTCTGGTTCTGGGTGTTTTCTATAATACCTATGTATCATACATAATTCATAAAATACGTAGGTAGGTACTCTAGGTACTTACAAAAAAAGTATTACAAGTATTATGTAGTACCAATATCCGTTGTCTTGTACCCATAGTACAAGCCTAGACCTACCTAGTTTGGGGTTTGTTTCTTGTATGTTTGTTCCTTCTTCATAAAGGTCGTACTTAGTATTTTTCAACCGATTTTGATGAAACTTGGTAATACACCTACAGGTTCTATGAGCACGTACATACTTAGAATTTATTTATTTTGTCGTAGGTGACTTTTGAACGGTGAGGTATTTCTTTACTAATATTATAAAGAGGTACCTTTACCTTACCTTTACATTACCTTTACTAATATTATAAAGAGGTAACGTTGGTAACATGTAATGTATTGATTTATTTTCCGGGTAATCTCTAAAACCACTGAACCGATTGCAAAAAAACTTTCACCAATACAAAGCTACATTATCAAGGAGTAACACAGGCTAGTTTTGATCCTAATATTCCCACGGGATAGGTACTTACATCAGAAAATAAATAAACCATAAACCATTCACAGGTAAAATTCGAGCTACCAACCAAGAACAACTCCCAACTGTCCCGAGCTCTGAGCATGGAACGGGACCTCCAGGGTCTGTCTCCGGAAGGCGAGGACTCGTGCTCCGGCTCGGACCTGGGGTTCGAGGAGGGCGAGGTCGAGGAGTGTGACTGCGGACCCTGCAGCAGGCTCGCCAGCTGGGAGGAGCTGGTCGCTGTGGCCATACCGCTGTTGGAGAAGCTCCGACCGCCTAGAGCTGATGCGTCGGTTGGCACTGATTAGGGTAGAGACATACAGCTGGCTTAGTGTCGTAATAAAGTTAATCAAAATATCATTACCATATCATTGCAGCAATCTTTAATTTCAAATTTGACCTTTGTCAAATCATATTTATTGCTGTCCCGAGCTCTGAGCATGGAGTTCTGCAGTCGGGTAAGAAATCACATAGGTATACGCGATTCAGATTTTCCTACAGCTGTTAGTGGTCCCGCCATATATATCTATATCTATAAAAGGCTTTGTCCTGACTGACTGAATGACTGATCAGCGCACAGCCTAAACCGTTGATAGTAGAGGGCTGAAGTTTGGAGAGTGTGTTCTCTAGGTAATGTAGACATCCGATAAGAAAGGATTTTTGAAAATTCCCACGGGATCGGGACTTATGCGGGTAAAACCGCGGGACAGAGCTAGTCTCGTATAAAGGTAATGTCTACTTAGCGACGGACCTAACTGCCTATCACTGTTGTAAAATACCAATTTGTTATATTATACTTATATAAATCTATCTAATTATATAATTAATTATGTGCTTACCATCAAGTGGAAAATAAATTAATAAAATTTTATTACATAATATCTTGTTTAAGTTTTTACCTACTATATTAAATTTCTAGTCTTAAATGCTTCTTAAAATTCTGCACCCGACAGGACATTTCGACTCGACGTTATATTTAATTTTATGTAAAATCATCATCAACCGAGCGTTGTTCCCGGTTGCATCCCTCTCTCAGCCCGGGGTCCGCGTTCCTACTTTTACGTCTCCACTACGCACTAACTTCGGCATCTCGTGTACCTTCTACCTACCTACTAGGTATACTAATAATAGTACTAATAGGCACTACCTGGGCTACTTTGATCCCGATACTCCCGCGGGATCGGGACTTACGAGGGTAAAACCGCGGGGCGCAGCTAGTATCTACCTACATATAGTTTAGAAAAAAAAATCTAGCTCAAGCCAAAGCTCAAGCTGCTACAGTTCTACTCCAGCCAAAGGTTGCCTGGAAGAAATGGCTCTCAGCGATAAGGCCGCCCATTTGTGCAACTTAATTTTAAGCTTTTGTTTTTTAGTTTGTACATTTTGTATACCTATGTGTTTGTTATGTTTATAAAGATGTCTATCTATCTACTAATTCCTATAGTTATCTATTGCTAAACGTTCAACCATGACACGATGTCCGTCGAGTAGGTAGGTACTTAGGTACAGGTAGGCTGAGTGGCTCATGGCTCAGTAAAGGAAGCAGACAGGAAGTGCGAACGGAAGAAGAGGACGGGCGCGTTTGGCAACGAGAGTGGCGCAACCGCACCGCGTCCGAGCGACACAACACGCCTCTATGTCTACTACAGGATGATCTCAACATTGTGGGGTTATTGTGATTATTTACGGGCTCGTTTTACGCAAATCTATTTGGGTACTTTTTGTCAGTGGCAGAATCCAACCAGCTCTTTCATAAATTTTGCCCATAGACATTAACTTTAGTAATGTTAGTTTAATCTACTTGTTTTTGTCACTAGATATGCCATGCGTTGTGTTTTTCTAGATGTAGATGTTCTACTAGATGTGGTTATCGAAACATTTGTGGGAGGCTTTTTACTTTCGTGTATTTGTATTGAGCGGACCTTTTCCCGGATACCAGGCTACTATGCGTCAGTCCCAGGAGGATGAGGCGGGAAACATTGGACATAATATATCTTGTGATACAAGTTGTTTAACTGGACATCTTCATTTTGTGATCTTGTATTAGACCCAACAAGCATTAGACAAATAGGTAGGACACACCTACTTACTTGACAAGGAAGAAAGAAAAAAGGGAACTAGTCCATGTTTCTATCTTATTATAGCCTATACATACCATTAGGTATGCGTTATAGTAACGTGACATACCCCACATTTCTGACAGCTAGACCTCCTAATGTAAACCTTCCAATACCATAATTTCCATACCATTATGCAATTACCTACGCAAATGGCTATGGCTAGGAGACCTGACCATGAGCATTTTGAGTGGTATACGGGTTTCCTCACACACGTGGGATTTCCATACAAATTCCCGTTCGAGGTCAATAACGTATGACACTAATTACGCCCTTCGTAGGAAAAATCACAGTGATGTTTTCAATCACCCTGTACATAGGGCTGTATCCGTGTGATGTTATAAGATATCACTACAGTGGACAGTGGACCAATGAGCCGGTGTCTTTGCTAATGACAACATCTAGTCATACTGGTAAGTCATTTTAATCAGAATTCATATATGCTTCTTCTTCTTCTTTTCGGTAGTGGTGTGGCTCACCTAGTGTTAAGAGTTTTCAGGTCGCCTTAAGGCCTCTAACTTGACCTAACGACTGCTATCAGAATTAACAATTGGGACCAACTGTTTAACGTGCTTTCCGAAGCACGGAGGAGCTCGAGAAAGTGATTTTTTTAACCAGCTTCAAGGAGGAGGTCCTCAATTCGACGGGTCTTTTTAATTTGTTTTTTTTTTTATGCCATACAAATTATCGGTCTTATCGGCGTTGCTTAACCTGCACGATCATTCAAGATCGGTAGGTGCAGTTAGGCTCCGCAAAATCCATGCTGAACTTGTATTTCACTAAAGACCTTAAAACCTACGTAGGTAAGCACTTCCGCTTTTCAAGAACCTGTATGGTCAGTTTACTAGGGCACCTCGTTTATTTTTAGGCACCAATTTACTTCCTAAGTAAAACTTAATTCGACCCTACAGTATCAAAAGTGACTCGCTTAGAACAGGTACAGTCTACATTCCAATTCCTCATTAAGGTCTTGAGTAACAAGACATATTTACTTATTTAATAATTAATTTGTTAATTAACAGTTGTAATAATGAGCTAGTATTTCTGTGACAGTGTCCATCAGTTGTCCATAGTTCGTGGTAGAAATGACTCGTGTGAGCTCCGTGGTCCTGGCGGTGTGTCTGCTGGCGCAGGCGTGGAGTGTCCCGGTTGGAAGCCCTGGCCACTATAGGAGAGTACGAGCGCCGGGCAACGATGAGACAAGCGCTGTTGGTGGTAGTTCGGTAAGTGTATTCAATTCAAATTCAAACTCAAAAATTAGGTTAAATCTATGTATGATAATAAAAGAGAGGCAACGTTGGTAACATTTATGTATGTATTTTCCGGGTAATCTCTGAAACCATAGGACCTATTTAAAAAAATACTTTCACCAAGTATTTTTTTAAATAAGTCCTGTGGTAATGCTAGTACGCAAAATTGTAGAGCGTAAAATTTTGTTTAGGATATATCAATTAGGCACCTAATTATATCTATCTACGTGTTTAGACTACGTCAACAACAGCCGACCCGTTTGACGATGATGATGATGACTTCGATGAGCCGATGGACACAGCGCCCTCTACCGGCGGGGGAAGCGACCTCGTCAGCCTTCTCAACCTCGCTACTGCATTCTTCCCGTCTTCGAGTAGTTCCAGCGTAAGTTTTTCCGACACATTTCATTTACAGTCATGGGTTTACTTAAATTTCAAATGTACGGTTATGGTTCAATTTCTCGGCTAAAATTGTCTTTACTAGTTTTTAGGGTTCCGTAACCGAAGGGCAAAACGGGACCCTTTTACTAAGACTATGCGTCTGTCTGTCTGTCACCAGGGGGTATCTCATAAACCGGCCACGGTTCATTTCATGAGATATAACTAGCTATCTAGCTAGACTGTTTAAATTTTCGCAGATCATGTAGGTATTATTTTTTATTTATTTAAATAGGTAGGTATTTGATATGGAGTTTAAGCGGTATTGACATTACAAAACTACTAGTGGCATGTATTTTAGAAGCAATATAAATTTAATGCAAATTTACTGCAGTATCTACCACCTTAATGCTAATGCTCAATGCCTTTTTACTACCTTAATGCGGTGGACTAATTTTGTGAAATTGACTCTGTAATACAAGCCACTAGTTTCGAAATTTAATCCACGCCTTTTTGAAGTGTGAAATTATTTTAATGTGTGCTCACAGTTTTTAAAGTATTTTGCACACCGTTTTTAAAGGGAATTCTTGAAAAACTCTACCAATAGTGTATCTGAAGTTTCTGAATGTAGGTACTGACCACTACTCTAAGAAAGTAAGTACCTACCCAAGTATTTTGAGGTAAAGGTAATTCGCTAGGTAAAGGTATGATACCTACCCACCTACCGAGCAAACTTCCTGCCGTCAGAACGAACTTTCACGGTCACACGTTCACTAAAATCACACATTACCTTATTACGGCTACGTTTTGTAGTGTTATCCCACTTCACTCGTTTGTTACGCACACGGTTTGGTTCAAGGACTCTATACGACGAAGTTGATTGAACTGCACTGCATTTGCACTTGTAATACTTAAGTAAGTATTTTTGTAACTTTTAAAAATAGCTTTTAATACAAGATTTCCGCTTCTTCCAAGTCTGCGCATTTTGGGAAAATTAATAGGCACTTACAACTTTGCTTTCTATGAGTTACGAGTACATGGCAAGTAGATACTTACCTACAGACTAGTTTTAATAAATTGCCTCATTGACAGAGATTCTTACGAAATATGATGAGGCAGTTCCTAAGAAACCCAGAGTCGCTAACACATTTAATCGGTGGAATTGGTGGCTTCCCACCTATTGGTGGATTCCCTACATTACTCCACCGAAAAGACATCAAAGATAATATCATCGAGGTAGACTATGTAAAAAAGCTGACCCCTCCATTCCAAAGACAAGAGGCTGATGATGATGATGATGACAGCCATGAGGATGATGATGATTCGGATAGTAATTCTGAAGAAAACGATGCGGCAGAAGAAAGTATAGAAACTGGTAATGGAAGTCCTGAGACTGGAAATGATAAAGCATCGAAGCAGGATTCAGGGAACGATAATGATGATGACAATGAATCTGACTATTCTGATGAACCGCCTGAAGGTGACGGACAAGGAGGTGGAGTTCTTGGTCTGCTGGCTGGTTTGAGTGGCGGGGTAAGTGTGGTACATGACAAAAATCTAAATAATCATTTAAACTAGCGGAATAATAAGCCCAAGTTATGTTTTAGGAGGATGGTCAATCAGATTTGGGAACATTACTCGGAGCGGTCAGTGGAATAGTGGCTAATCTCAGTGTAAGTATCGTTCATTTTGTAAGTAAAAATCGAAAGAATAGGTACTTATCTTAAGTTTATTGTCAAGGGTTCCGAACCAAAAAATAACTTCTAAATTCATTTTAAGTACATCTCAATGAACTTAATTATCGCAGCCATTCAGGAAAAAATATCGCGAAAACGAAAGGAATAAGCTGAAATTGTTGCAAACAAAAATATAAATCTGTAAATTTTTAGGGCGATGGTTTCGACTTGAACGCGCTCATTGCTTCAGGACTTGGTCTTTTCGTGGGATTATTGGTAAGTCTAGCATATACTTTGCTGTACTTTTCTACAGTGTTGTACTTTTCTATATCAATATAACTTCTTTGAATAACATTGAACTGTTTGGCTTTCCAAAGTCCGAAGGAGAAGAAAATCCCGGAGCTGTGATCGCCAGTTACTTGCTCACATCATTAGATACTATCACAGGAGGAGGAGCGGTATGTAAAGAAATATAAAACTGGATAATTGTTACAGATTTTTATAGAACTACTGTTACACTAAATTCGAACGCATTTATTTTTAGAATAACAACGGTGCATTCTTCGGAACCTTATTATCGAAGTTGGTGAAAGGGACAAGCGCGGTAAGAAGTTTTTTTTAATAGACTTGTTCAAAAGTTCAAATGAACTGGCAAATATTGTCAAACAAAAGGAGTGTTTTCGTCTGTCTCTCCGTTGTTTGATTTAACTATCGGTTTCAGGCTGGTGACGATTCTGCTAGCTCTGAAGAAAATGGAAATGGCATGAAGATGGCTGACTCTACAGGATTCGTTTTCAGTCTCCTGATGGGACTACTAGGAGATATGTCCAAAGGCAGTTCTGGAGGAAGCTCGCATTAATAACTAAAACTTAAGACATTATTAAAGACATGTCTAGATGATTTAATGTTAACAAGACTGCAATTTGTTTATACAGAGATTAGATAACGTTAATATAAATGTACATAATATATTTGTCTTTTATTACCTATACTCCTATTTAAATTATTTCAGATTATAACATTTTATGATTATGACGTAAGTTATTTAAGAATTATTGTACTCCTTATCTGCCAAACTAATCTGCACCATGATGCATTTTTATCTTTTGGTTATCTTGAACACGTTTTGATTGTCTTGATTTTCTCCTCACTTTGTTTGTATATCTTCATTTGTATGTTTTAATTAAGAACTAGCTGAACTTCGCGGTTTGACCCGCGTAAGTAACAATCCCGCAGGAATATCGGAATCAGAATTATGTCCTTTTGCAAAGGCAACACAAATTAAAATTAACACAAAGGTGTTAATCCAGATCTCCTGCTCCTCTAAACACCAACGTTCATCGCAATCGGTTTAGTAGTTTTTGCGTGACGAAGTAACAAACATATTATTTTACTTACAGAATCTTTCATATTTTTAATATTAGTAGGATTCAGTGAATATACCTACTATTGATCGATTCTACTACCTGCACATCTTTTTCTTTTTGTTTTGGTTTACTCACACATGTCGCTAAATATTTATTTTTCGTGTTATTATTGTTTGTTGTTTGTCCTACTTCTTCCTTATCTCAACCCATGATTTAATATATTTTGTTTCACTATTTACAGTCTCAATCCTCACCAAGTTCTGGAAACTCGTCTCCTTTCTGGAATTTGAAATTGGATATCCTACGGGCGTTCCTACAGTTTGGATCCAGCCTCTTGGGAATAGCGTCTTCATCAGTTGCAAGCAGTTCCACTAGTTAAAACTCAGCCCTAGACTTATAGATAGGTAGATATTGCTCATTGTAAATAATTAAACTTTGAAAAATATTTTTATAGTAGACTGAATAAGCTGTAATATAAATACAATATAATGAATATGACCTAGTTTTGCCATTTTAAAACTTGTGCCATTGCCTGATTATATATTAAAATATTTACTATTTTGTAGTAGGTACATTGTTTTTTTTTTCATTACTTATAATTATAAATTGGTAGGTACCTCTGATTTACAAACACCACAAAATGACAGATACTTAATACATTTTTTTAAAGTAAATTATTATAAAAATAGTTTATTAATTTAAAAGTCTCATTTAATAATGATAACCTGCTTATTGGTTTTACTGATACCTCTTCGATTATGCTAGGTTTATGAACTTTATTGTAACTTGTCTCATAGCCGTTTTTCTGTAAGAGGTGTAATCGTGAGTTCATTGATCTGAAATCAGAAACAAATTTCCTATAAGATAATAGATAATGTAGTTAGTAAGAGGTAGGTACCCAACATTGATGAAATTTGACGCCACCAAAAAGATCTAGCTTTAAGCTAATATAAGTGTTTGTATTCTATTCTTTTCTATTCTATTCTAAATTTAGTTATAATTAATTGAATTAGGCTGTACTTTTCGGAACAGGGTAATGTTTAGTTTTTAGACCCGACACAGATAAAGACACTCCCCCCCTCCGTCCCTTATAGTTATCTATCTATTACTATTATAAAGCGGAAGAGTTTGTTTGTTTTTTTGTTTGTTTGTTTGAACGCGCTAATCTCAGGAACCACTGGTCCGATTTGAAAAATTCTTTCGGCGTTAGATAGTCCATTTATTGAGGAAGGCTATAGACTACTTTAGATCCCGATATTCCCACGGGATCGGGACTTATGCGGGTGAAACCGCGGGGAGCTGCTAGTCTAATATATAAAATTTCCATGTCACAATGTTAGTTACCGTACTCCTCCGAAACGGCGCGACCGATTTTAACCAAATTTTATATGCGAATTCAGTAGGTCTGAGAATTGGCTACTATCTATAATTTATAAGGCAAAACAACGTTTGCCGGGTCAGCTAGTCTTATATATAAAATTTCCATGTCACAATGTTAGTTACCGTACTCCTCCGAAACGGCTTCACCGATCTCCACCAAACTCCACATACGCTTTCAGTAGGTCTGAGAATCGGCTACTATCTATAATTTATAAGGCAAAACAACGTTTGCCGGGTCAACTAGTAATTATATATATTTCTTACATTGACTGCCGGGGGTGTCGAGAGCACGTATACGACGGCATCAGCTACATCTTCAGGTTTTAGCGCTGGCCAACCGGTATGTAATACTCCTTGTGGACCCAGAAGGTCAGTGGCGGTGAGGCCTGGTGATATACTCTGCAACAAATAGTGAAAAATTGTATACTTTTGTAGGTTCCTATTTCTAATCAAATATGAGAAAGAAAACGGGCAACCTAGGGTACTTAAGAGGATAGTCTCCATTCTCTTTCTCCATACAAACGTAGTTTAAATTTTCCTCCCTGGATAAAGACATTAGAGCAAATAATATGTTTATGCCATAAAACCTATATCTGTCATGACAATGCATCTACCTTTTTAATAATAAAAAAAAAAAATAAGATGCATAGTCATGACAGATATAAGTTTTATGGCATAAACATATTTGCTCTAATGTCTTTATCCAGGGAGGAAAATTTAAACTACGTTTGTATGGAGAAAGAGAATGGAGACTATCCTCTTAAGTCCTCTCTGTTGTTGTCTGTATTCTAATTCGATTGCCAAAAATGTGCCTCAACCGACCGCGACGCCAGTAAACTAATTGGTCAAGTCAGTGCTCCCGGATTGAGTAAAGATGCGTTCTTGGTTCGAATCCCGCCCTGCGTCTATTGTGCGTTGTGTTTTTGCAGAAGTATATTATTTATATAAAATATTTCTATGAAAGCCCAGTGCAGGCTTAAGCACTTAAGAATAGAATATTATGTGCCTCAAGTTTAAAAATCTGTAGGGGTATTCAGAGAGATAAGACTGTTGATTCTAAGCAACAAGCGCTGAGGCGCACAACTACTAGGTAAACTGTGGTGTAATCAGCAGAATACGCCAGAGAGAAATGAAAAAAACTCACCGTTGTTTTAATTTTGCTCTTAAAATGCGAAAGTTCGTTCCACAATGAGGTGTGAAAGGCGGTGATTGCGTGCTTCGTGGCTGGGTACACGTTGAAAGTGGACGAGAAAGGCACGTAATGCCCTGCAATACTAAAATAAATGGAGAAGGCAAAGATATCAAATGAAATAAGTATATCATTTTGTCCCGTGTTTGTCAGAGATCTCCGTTTGTGTATTCCATTGGCGAACTCTTCCTAGTTACGAAGTTAAGTAGGTGCTGTTCTAAATTCGTTTTAAATGGCAGAGTATCTGTTTCTTTACAATGTTATCCAAATTCCTGTTTCTATAATTAAAACTAAATCTAGGTGCGTATCTACTCCGTATCCTCCTCACTCAAATACACATATCTACAGGAAAATATGGCTAATTATGGAATTGCTTAGTAGGCCTTATAGTGGGCGACAATAGTCAGTGAAAATATGACAAACGTAGCCAAGGAGCTCCCTTAGTAGTAAGTAGTCAAGTCAGGTCCCCCATAGTAACAGTTCCTCTCAGACATGTAATGTTCCGTTATACGGAACTAATAGGCTGATATCAGCTTGCGAACTGTTAAAGTGTGGAGTCCTTTCCTTTATTAGGTAGATTTTATTACTATAAACTTACCTGTTTATAGTAATTATGTGTCCATCGATTTGATGTCGCTTCATGATGGCGACAGCATTTCTAGTACAGAAAATCGGTCCCTTCACGTTTATATCGATTGTCGAAGACAGCTGCTCTTCGGTTAGAGGATTATCGCCGATCTCTGCAAATCAAAGACTCTATGAACTTAGACACAACGTCCTTACTTTTTTTTCTGGATATATTTGGATAAGCTATAACTCAAGACAAGGGGGAACTGCATATTAGTTCGTTTAATGAACCCCACTGGAGAAATGCTCTTCTCAAAGTATGGCTGTGCACGGCAGCAAAAGAACATGAAAATATTGTAAGTAAACGGGATCGGGAATGGGGTTGTTTGAGGGGTTTTGGATATTTTACGCGGACAAAACATGTCTGAAATGGACTGGTTTTAATTTAGAAACGGCATATTCGCGGAGATTGGGTGTTGAAGATTGATTCAATAAGAATATCTTGCTGAATCTACCTATACCAAGTTGACTCACCAGTGATCTGTCCCTCATTAAAGACTCCAGCGTTGTTGACCAAAGCATGGATGGCTCCATGCTCCTCTTCAATGGAGGTGAACGTGTCTGCAACCTGCTTGGGGTCTGACACGTCGCACTGCTTTGAAGAGATGCTGCCATGGCCCTGCACTTTGTCTCGAAGGTTCTGGACAATGAAGAAATTGTAAGAATCAAACATTAATGAATCAGACCGCAATCCTCTTAGAGGTATAAGTCACTGGACGTAAACAATGCTATTTGGTTTTTCTGACCTAGATAATTTCTACCAATATTTGCCAAAACTATTCAACCAAGATAACTTCCATTAACACAGTCTTGGATGGTCAAGTGGTGGATACTCCGACTCTCATTCTGTGTATCGTGGATTCGAATCCCAACCAACCGCGCACCATTGTCTTTTTCTCCATTTTTTTTTCAGGAAAACATAGCGAGGAAACCCAATTGTAAGGCTACATACGGACGTCCAGGGAAACCATTCAAGTTTCAAGAAATGTCGTCTTCTTATCCCAACTTCCAACGTGTGCTAGTTCTTTCTTTATACTCACATCGACAAGATGCGGGCGCCGCGCGAGGCCGACCACCGTCAGCCCTCGATCTGCAAGTGCGACGCACACTGCTGCCCCTATTCCTGCGCTTGCGCCTGTCACCACGCAAACCTTGCCCGTCCAACGATCCATAGTCAACCTGCAACGTGGCTGCAAGTGCAACTCGGCTGATTATTACATAATGTATCGACTGGATGTCCGAAACCAGTCTGTTATATGGGATGGACAGACTGGTTCTTTCGGTCTTAATCGATAGGTTTTAAATAGTTTTTGTCGGCGGTGTTGTGAGCATAACCACGATTTAGCTAATATTTGTCGCCTCGGCGTTTGTTGTATAACATTCGTTGCGGGGGTAAATTAAGCATAGGTACGACAGCAACTCTTATGAGTCTCAAAATTTTCCCACGGAATGAGACAATGAAGACGTAAAAAAACAGTTTCTAATGAACATCTCGCAACCGTCAAGTCGCTGTCTTCATAAATTTGCTGAATCGATTGTGATGAAACCTACATTCATTAAACTGCAGGAGACGTTAACTAATTAATTAGTTTACCTTGGTAAATACTTGTCCATAATTTTATCTAAATACCTAGTAATTGCATTAGGTACCTACCTAATTTCACTTTAATAGGTAATTGCGTTAGAGCCGCTAAACCAGAAAATAACTTAAATCTTGTATATTTCTGTCTGTCTAATTCACTTAGTTAACTATTGTATAATCGTTTCAAAGTTGAAAACGTTAACTGCAAAATAATATTAAACTCACCGTTTATCTCGTTCGATTGCAGTCGGATGACTGCGCGGCACTCGCAATGCGACGCGGTGCAAGTAAAAGTTTATTTGTCCTCCATTTCATCACATCATTGAGTTATCTATTGAGTTACTCGCAGCACCCCGCTGGTTCACTCGCGTAAGTCGCGATCCCGTGGGAATTTCGGGATATAAAGTATATCTAAGTACTTACTTAGTAAGTACCTATATAACTTTCTATATTCCTACCTGTCGAGTTAAATCGATCGGTTCGCGGGTTTTTGCGTAAAGGAGCAAGAAAGAAACATACTCACACACTTTCACTTATTAGCACAGTCACACTAACGTACACAGTTTACGTAATAGTTGGTGCGCCTCGCAGCGATTTTACTATTAACACAAGTATATAGGCTACTAGCTGCACCCCGCCACGCGGTTTCGCTCACGTAAGTCTCGATGCCGCGAGAATATCGCGATAATTTACCGAATTAATACCGATTGGGAAATTGGAATGAAAGGTCTCCGGGTGCAAGTTGTTATTTCCAGACAAACATACATATAAATACAAATTCTTTGTCCTTGGTATTTCAAGCAAACAAAATTTGTTAAAAAATAATCTTTATTCAAATAACATATAGCTGTACAGTTAATTTACAGTAAAATTTCACACAAATCGTTTTTTTACTGATAACATGTTGATTTACAATCTCTTCTCCATTACTGGTTGTATAGTTAACTCGGATATCTGAAACAAAAACGTTTATTCAAATTACAAATTTTACTAATCTATTAATTCTATTATACTATTATAAAGCGGAAGAGTTTGTTTGTTTGACCGCGCTAATCTCAGGAACCACTGGTAGGTACGATTTGAAAAATTCTTTCGGATAGTCCATTTATTGAGGATATTGAGGATATAGGCTACTTTTGATCCCTATATTCCCACGGGATCGGGACTTATTCGGGTGAAACCGCGGGGAGCTGCTAGTAGTGACATATTTTAAGAGGAAATGATACCTACTGGTTCTCCATACAAAAGTAGTCAACTGTTTTCTCCCTGGATAAAGACATTAGAGAAGATATGTGTTAATCCCTTAAATACCTATGTATCTGCCATGACCATGCGGCATTCCCATACGTTTCCGTTATCGTCGTTTTTATGAGAAGTCACCGTTTTTTCATGCAATACCATCTCGCTCATTTCTATGCAAGCGGACTCTTGTCCCGATCATTTTATTGTCATCAATCGCAGTCCTAAAGGTAAAAAATATGATAAAGGTATGTGGCTGTCAGTATATAACTTACATTAACATGTGGTGGTGTAGAGAGAGCATAGAGCACGGCGCTGGCGATGTCCGCCGGTTGCAGGTGCGGCTGCGCGTAATGCTCCTCCCGGAACAGTCCCGTGGCTGTCATTCCGGGGGATATACTCTAAAACCATTCAAAATACATTTGAATATTAGAAAAAGACATACATTCAAAAATTTTCACTTGCGGCGAGGCTTGAACTCGCGTCTTTGGGTCGGTACCCCAACGTCTATACCAACTAGACTACGCAAGTCCCTGCTTCGTGCCGTGAAAAGAAGATCGGCGTTTTTCCTTAGGGATTTTACCTGGGGGTTAGAGGTACCTTAATTTTATTTTATGTGCCATCGCAAATTACGAGACATGGATTATTCAATTGATTTATGCGAGCTAAAGCCATGGTGTTAGTATTTTCGTCCTATTCTTATTAAGCTAAAAGATATTGGGTGTTAAAGTTTCACATTTGGGAGTTTCACACAAAACACCACTAGATGTCGTTATTTGTCTTGAATATCTATAAATCTGAATTGGTATACCAATATGGCAGTTAATCAAGTCATCTTTCAGTCAATAAATCTTATTAGTTAAAAATAATTCTTTTCTTTATAAATTCTGGACCGATGCGTGGAATTCTGTAGTCATATAATAGTTTCACAAATTCAGATTTATGGACATTCGAGACAAGTAACGACATCTGGTGGTGTTTTGTGTGAAACTCCCAAAAATGTGAAACTTTAACACCCAATATCTTTAAACTTATTTAGAATAGGACGAAAATACTAACACCATGGCTCTAAGTTTACGTAATCAATCGAATAATCCATATTTCATAACTTGCGATTGAAACAATTTGTTACAACAAATTGTTTGAAGTGTCGAATATGATATCTGTGGAACAAAGCTGGTCCATTTTGAACGGTCTTCTTTCCAATACTATATTCTCCCTTGATAAGGCACTATTAAGGTATGTTAAAGCGCCATCTATCTAACGCTGCAGGTAACAACTTTCCAGTTGTATACACCTGCGTTTTGAATGCTATTTTTCCTTAAAAAAATCTAAATAAAAATAGCCTTGAGCTACATACAAAATAAAAAGAAATTTAAAAGACACAAATACCATCATTCTAAATACATTCAAATATTCGAAAAAAACATACAAATGACCACCATTCAAAATACATTTAAGACATTCATATAAATTACAATACAATGATGTGGATTGTTTTAACGCGACTGCGCGACGCAAAGGAGAACTATGTGTTTGTTCAGTCCATGTTTGTTCCTTGGTAGCGCTCTAGAGACCGAACGAGTGGACCGATTGTAGCGATTCTTACTTGGATAAGAACAAAAATAGTAGATACGGTATATTCTAACATTGCGTATTCGAAAAATGAGCTAGAAACACCTACATGCATTTTCATAAAATTATTGTATTTAAAAACATTTGTCGGGAATTTGATATTGTCATTCAGGAATTTGTAAAATGAGCAATAAGGCATTCTTATGGATTTCAAAAAGATAATCGCAGTGTGACAGCACGTGCTCACGCGGCAACGGTTCGAAATATTAATGAGGCTTAGTTTTATCGTCTCATTTTCCGATACTAGGTAACGTATCTGCTGTTTTTTGTTTTCATCTAAGGATTCTTACGTCATTTTATCACATACCGTAACTTTAATCCTACTTTCGCATTGTGCTAGCTCATTGAGCAGAGAGCTGGTGAACGCTGCGATGGCATGCTTCGTGCTCCCGTAGATGTTCATGGTAGATGTGAACGGTATGTAGTGACCTGCTATGCTGGAAAACAAACAGTTAGGTATATAAGCCAATAGGTGTGGAATAAATAATTATAGGTACTATACTACATTTGTGCTTACTACTATATTCTGTGCCTACGTTTAAAATTCCAAATCCTGATTGAATAAACTATAAGCTGACTAAAATACTGCTCCTAATGACATGACATTTGGAGGGGGTGTCTTCTCCAAAAGCAGTCCTCCTCCGTCAAAAGCAGTCCTTCTCCTCTTTCTTCTCTTATCTATCTCTATACTAAGATTCATAAAAATCGGTTTAACGGTTTAGGCGGGAAAACACGCAGAGTTCTTCTATGGTGCTAGTGCTAGGTATTGAAAGACGCCTTTTCTAAATTGATAGCAATTGTCTTATCGATTTGCTTTAGATAAATACGCAGGAGCTTTAAAGTTCTATGATTTTTTTCTTTAAGCTTGATAATAAGCATTGGACTTTTTAAATTCACATTTTATTTATTTGATTATTTATTTATAAATAATACGCGATAAAGACCCGGGAAAATGTAAATATGATAAGCATTGGATTTTAAAGATTTGGTTTAAATCTATTTACTTATCCTATAGCTGAAGACTTCTAGGAGAAACCCACAGGAGAAACCTACATATTCACTCCAGAGTTTATTATAGGTACTTGAACCTACTTGAAGACTCCACTTCAATGTTGTAGTTTTAGTTCAAAACGGCTGCATGTAAACTTACCTGGTAATATTGACGATGTGTCCGTCGATGCCATCTTTCTTCATGGAGGCGATGGCGTGTCGCGTACAGAGAACTGCCCCCGTGAAGTTCGTGTTGATACTCGCTAATATCTGCTCCGTGGACAGCACATCAGATCCCACTTCTGAAATCATACGTTTATCATTTACCGCAACATGAAACGAATTTATTGAAGTAAGTATCTATTGAGATATTTATCAGATTTTGAATCGTTTTCAAAAATAAAGGAGAATCCGTATCGGAAAAGATTTCACGGGGCGTTTTCTCATAATTGGGCCAGTGTACGTGACGTAGATTTTTTCGCAATGTTTTCCCTCACGGTAATTTCGATAATATCGGTATTATTTTTTATATTTTAACTTTTTACGTTCATTTGTTTATGAAAAAGACTTACCTATTTTAAACAATCACAAAACATCGACTTCTTTGCCATAATAAAATTAATATGGCAGTTTTAAATATGCGGAATATTTAACTAACATTATTCTGTTTTTAGAATAAATATTTTGCATAATAAAAGCGGTCGTTTGCCAGCTGACTGAGTAACCGCGATAAGCAATACTTAGATCTTAATGTTACACATCTTGAAAACACGAACTACCTACTTATGTTATTATTTTCCTGGTTGTATTATTTTTAACAATACCGGCTTGAGTGGTTTACACTTTGTACTAGGTACCTCATTTGTTGTACGTCAGATTTTTACGATTAAACAATTGCCATAAATTGCCCCCATTCTAATAGACATACCTACCTCTCGCCAGAATATATAGGTAGGTACTCATTGTCCATTAATTGGTTATCTGAAAGAGATCACCTCAAGGCGATAAGGCCGACCATTGTGCCACTTTAGTTTTACTTCATATATTCTTTTTGGTACAATAAATAACTATAATCCTCCTTTCTTGTTTTAATAATAAATATTTTTTGTGAACATCACACGCCATTCCGAGGGTCGTGGTTTCGCATCCCGACTGACCAAATGTATTTTTCTTTAGGGAAAATGTATGTGCGCTGTTAACATCGCTACAGTGAAGGAAAACATCGTGATGAAACCTCGTCTTAAAATCACGTACAATCGCCCAATTATAAGGCTACGCACGAAAAATTAGACCTGGAACAAATCATACCCGTCATCTGTCCCTCGTACAAAACCCCAGCGTTATTGACCAGTATATCGATCCCCCCGCAGTTGCTGTCCATCCAGTCGAAGGTGGCAGCTACCTGCTCCGGGTTCGATATGTCGCATTGTCTAGTCTGAATTAATACATACCCGTCATCTGTCCCTCGTACAAAACCCCAGCGTTATTGACCAGTATATCGGTCCCCCCGCAGTTGCTGTCTATCCAGTCGAAGGTGGCAGGTACCTGCTCCGGGTTCGATATGTCGCATTGTCTAGTCTGAATCAATACATACCCGTCATCTGTCCCTCGTACAAAACCCCAGCGTTATTAATCAGTATATCGGTCCCCCCGCAGTTGCTGTCTATCCAGTCGAAGGTGGCAGCTACCTGCTCCGGGTTCGATATGTCGCATTGTCTAGTCTGAATCAACACATACCCGTCATCTGTCCCTCGTACAAAACCCAAGCGTTATTAATCAGTATATCGATCCCCCCGCAGTTGCTGTCTATCCAGTCGAAGGTGGCAGCTACCTGCTCCGGGTTCGATATGTCGCATTGTCTAGTCTGAATCAATACATACCCGTCATCTGTCCCTCGTACAAAACCCCAGCGTTATTGACCAGTATATCGATCCCCTCGCAGTTGCTGTCTATCCAGTCGAAGGTGGCAGCTACCTGCTCCGGGTTCGATATGTTGCATTGTCTAGTCTGAATCAATACATACCCGTCATCTGTCCCTCGTACAAAACCCCAGCGTTATTGACCAGTATATCGATCCCCCCGCAGTTGCTGTCTATCCAGTCAAAGGTGGCAGCCACCTGCTCCGGGTTCGATATGTCGCATTGTCTAATCTGAATCAATACATACCCGTCATCTGTCCCTCGTACAAAACCCAAGCGTTATTAATCAGTATATCGATCCCCCCGCAGTTGCTGTCTATCCAGTCGAAGGTGGCAGCTACCTGCTCCGGGTTCGATATGTCGCATTGTCTAGTCTGAATCAATACATACCCGTCATCTGTCCCTCGTACAAAACCCCAGCGTTATTGACCAGTATATCGATCCCCTCGCAGTTGCTGTCTATCCAGTCGAAGGTGGCAGCTACCTGCTCCGGGTTCGAAATGTCGCATTGTCTAGTCTGAATCAATACATACCCGTCATCTGTCCCTCGTACTAAACCCCAGCGTTATTGACCAGTATATCGGTCCCCCCGCAGTTGCTGTCTATCCAGTCGAAGGTGGCAGGTACCTGCTCCGGGTTCGATATGTCGCATTGTCTAGTCTGAATCAATACATACCCGTCATCTGTCCCTCGTACAAAACCCCAGCGTTATTAATCAGTATATCGATCCCCCCGCAGTTGCTGTCTATCCAGTCGAAGGTGGCAGCTACCTGCTCCGGGTTCGATATGTCGCATTGTCTAGTCTGAATCAATACATACCCGTCATCTGTCCCTCGTACAAAACCCAAGCGTTATTAATCAGTATATCGATCCCCCCGCAGTTGCTGTCTATCCAGTCGAAGGTGGCAGCTACCTGCTCCGGGTTCGATATGTCGCATTGTCTAGTCTGAATCAATACATACCCGTCATCTGTCCCTCGTACAAAACCCCAGCGTTATTGACCAGTATATCGATCCCCTCGCAGTTGCTGTCTATCCAGTCGAAGGTGGCAGCTACCTGCTCCGGGTTCGATATGTTGCATTGTCTAGTCTGAATCAATACATACCCGTCATCTGTCCCTCGTACAAAACCCCAGCGTTATTGACCAGTATATCGATCCCCCCGCAGTTGCTGTCTATCCAGTCAAAGGTGGCAGCCACCTGCTCCGGGTTCGATATGTCGCATTGTCTAATCTGAATCAATACATACCCGTCATCTGTCCCTCGTACAAAACCCAAGCGTTATTAATCAGTATATCGATCCCCCCGCAGTTGCTGTCTATCCAGTCGAAGGTGGCAGCTACCTGCTCCGGGTTCGATATGTCGCATTGTCTAGTCTGAATCAATACATACCCGTCATCTGTCCCTCGTACAAAACCCCAGCGTTATTGACCAGTATATCGATCCCCTCGCAGTTGCTGTCTATCCAGTCGAAGGTGGCAGCTACCTGCTCCGGGTTCGATATGTTGCATTGTCTAGTCTGAATCAATACATACCCGTCATCTGTCCCTCGTAGAAAACCCCAGCGTTATTGACCAGTATATCGATCCCCCCGCAGTTGCTGTCTATCCAGTCAAAGGTGGCAGCCACCTGCTCCGGGTTCGATATGTCGCATTGTCTAATCTGAATCAATACATACCCGTCATCTGTCCCTCGTACAAAACCCCAGCGTTATTAATCAGTATATCGATCCCCCCGCAGTTGAAGTCTATCCAGTCGAAGGTGGCAGCTACCTGCTCCGGGTTCGATATGTTGCATTGTCTAGTCTGAATCAATACATACCCGTCATCTGTCCCTCGTCGAAAATCCCAGCGTTATTGACCAGTATATCGATCCCCCCGCAGTTGCTGTCTATCCAGTCAAAGGTGGCAGCCACCTGCTCCGGGTTCGATATGTCGCATTGTCTAGTCTGAATCAATACATACCCGTCATCTGTCTCGTACAAAACCCCAGCGTTATTAATCAGTATATCGATCCCCCCGCAGTTGCTGTCTATCCAGTCGAAGGTGGCAGCTACCTGCTCCGGGTTCGATATGTCGCATTGTCTAGTCTGAATCAATACATACCCGTCATCTGTCCCTCGTACAAAACCCAAGCGTTATTAATCAGTATATCGATCCCCCCGCAGTTGCTGTCTATCCAGTCGAAGGTGGCAGCTACCTGCTCCGGGTTCGATATGTCGCATTGTCTAGTCTGAATCAATACATACCCGTCATCTGTCCCTCGTACAAAACCCCAGCGTTATTGACCAGTATATCGATCCCCTCGCAGTTGCTATCTATCCAGTCGAAGGTGGCAGCTACCTGCTCCGGGTTCGATATGTTGCATTGTCTAGTCTGAATCAATACATACCCGTCATCTGTCCCTCGTACAAAACCCCAGCGTTATTGACCAGTATATCGATCCCCCCGCAGTTGCTGTCTATCCAGTCAAAGGTGGCAGCCACCTGCTCCGGGTTCGATATGTCGCATTGTCTAATCTGAATCAATACATACCCGTCATCTGTCCCTAGTACAAAACCCCAGCGTTATTAATCAGTATATCGATCCCCCCGCAGTTGCTGTCTATCCAGTCGAAGGTGGCAGCTACCTGCTCCGGGTTCGATATGTCGCATTGTCTAGTCTGAATCAATACATACCCGTCATCTGTCCCTCGTAGAAAACCCCAGCGTTATTGACCAGTATATCGATCCCCCCGCAGTTGCTGTCTATCCAGTCAAAGGTGGCAGCCACCTGCTCCGGGTTCGATATGTCGCATTGTCTAGTCTGAATCAATACATACCCGTCATCTGTCCCTCGTACAAAACCCCAGCGTTATTGACCAGTATATCGATCTCCCCGCAGTTGCTGTCTATCCAGTCAAAGGTGGCAGCCACCTGCTCCGGGTTCGATATGTCGCATTGTCTAATCTGAATCAATACATACCCGTCATCTGTCCCTAGTACAAAACCCCAGCGTTATTAATCAGTATATCGATCCCCCCGCAGTTGCTGTCTATCCAGTCGAAGGTGGCAGCTACCTGCTCCGGGTTCGATATGTTGCATTGTCTAGTCTGAATCAATACATACCCGTCATCTGTCCCTCGTAGAAAACCCCAGCGTTATTGACCAGTATATCGATCCCCCCGCAGTTGCTGTCTATCCAGTCAAAGGTGGCAGCCACCTGCTCCGGGTTCGATATGTCGCATTGTCTAGTCTGAATCAATACATACCCGTCATCTGTCCCTCGTAGAAAACCCCAGCGTTATTGACCAGTATATCGATCCCCCCGCAGTTGCTGTCTATCCAGTCAAAGGTGGCAGCCACCTGCTCCGGGTTCGATATGTCGCATTGTCTAGTCTGAATCAATACATACCCGTCATCTGTCCCTCGTACAAAACCCCAGCGTTATTGACCAGTATATCGATCTCCCCGCAGTTGCTGTCTATCCAGTCAAAGGTGGCAGCCACCTGCTCCGGGTTCGATATGTCGCATTGTCTAATCTGAATCAATACATACCCGTCATCTGTCCCTAGTACAAAACCCCAGCGTTATTAATCAGTATATCGATCCCCCCGCAGTTGCTGTCTATCCAGTCGAAGGTGGCAGCTACCTGCTCCGGGTTCGATATGTTGCATTGTCTAGTCTGAATCAATACATACCCGTCATCTGTCCCTCGTAGAAAACCCCAGCGTTATTGACCAGTATATCGATCCCCCCGCAGTTGCTGTCTATCCAGTCAAAGGTCGCAGCCACCTGCTCCGGGTTCGATATGTCGCATTGTCTAGTCTGAATCAATACATACCCGTCATCTGTCCCTCGTACAAAACCCCTGCGTTATTAATCAGTATATCGATCCCCCCGCAGTTGCTGTCTATCCAGTCAAAGGTGGCAGCCACCTGCTCGGGATTTGATATGTCGCATTGTCTAGCGAACTGTATGCCTATTCCTTGTAGACTCTGAAAACATATCACTTATATTATAAAACGGCGCGTAAGTACCGATCCCGCGGGAATATAGGGATAAAAAACTACCTAGCCTATGTGTTCAAAATGTTGTCTCTTTTTTTCAAACGAAGGGGAGATTAGACTAGAGCTTTTTTGCCGACCGACAAAATGTTTCTAGCGCTCGTAAGCGAAGTATTCTTATGCGTAGGCGTGTATGTAGGTACAATTACGGGGTCTTCAAATCGCGAGTGAGTCTTTTAGTCAGCATGCTGCAGCATCAGGTGCGATAGTGGTCAAACGCTAGTCTATATAATAAAAGTTTAATAATAAAATTATTTAATTAAAAAAACTTACCACAATGTTATTTTTTTCGAGACCTACAACGCGGCACCCTGCGTCTACGAGGGCGGAGGCGATGGCAGCACCCATACCTGCGCCCGCGCCTGTCACTACAGCCGTCTTGCCTACCCAACGATCCATGGTTTAACTAAGTATAAAACGAAGAAATCTATAAAATGCTTTGTCCGGACTGATTGACTGATCAACTCTGTCTAAACCGCTGATAGTAGCTAGGTGAAATTTAGAGAATGTGTTATGACGTAGACATCCGATAATACTTATTACCCCCGTCTGCACTGTAACAACCATCGGATAGAACTATTGGGAAATCTACGGATAAATCCTATATACTTAGGCTAATAGTGATGGATGGTAGTGGACCGAGTACTGGGGAAACTATGGGGATAATGGCGCCTGCCGTAACAATGTCCAACAAACGTAAAAAAGGCAGGCGGAGACTCACCAAGTCACAAACTGGGCTAACCTAATCTCTGAGTAAATAACAGCAAGGAAACAACAGGGACGTGAAAGGCTGAAGTATCGAGGGAGAGACCTCCCTGGATTGTATGCCAGAGAGCGGGCCAACACATTACATCACTGCCGTGTTTATCATACTATTATGTTATTTTTATGAGTACCTACCTACTAATAAAGATTATTGAAACCTATATTTACGACCAATTACTAAGTATTTTAAACGAGCTGCGCCCCGCGGTTTCACCCGCGTAAGTCCCGATCCCGCGGGAATTACAGCTATCTATATTCCAAGTTTCATCGCAATCGGTTCAGTAGTTTTTGCGTGAAAGAGTAACAAACATCCATACAAACTTTCACATTTATAATATTAGTTGGATTTTTTATGAGTACCTTTAAATATCTAGATGTAAAATAGCTATTTTAACTAATAATTTTGTAATGTATTTAAATTAATAGATACTTATTTACAATTTTAATATGTTAGTATCTGAAAGTAGAATTGACATAGACATAGACAGTCGGCAAATTATGCCGACTAGTCGTCAACTAACAATTATGCAATAAAACCAATATTTAATTGAATTAATAGTACAGTAAGAAGGTGGATAGCCAGAAAAGCGTATTTAAAAACACGTCATAGCCTACATACATCATCTTAACATCAAACATCTAAAATATCATAACTATGATTCAGCTCCATGATTTTTTTTTTCTAACTTTTATTTTTATTTCAACATTTTTTGGAAGTTTCGTTACAGCTTTCGAAGTGCAAATTTATCCAAAAATAACAACAATCGCCGAGTGGTCATGATTAACCCAAATATCTGGGAATTATAATGATCTGCATTGCCGACTAGTCGGCCGGCAGAACCCCTAGTCGGCCCATCTATCTATCTATACATATAATAAAATCGTAACTCAGCGGTGTCTGTTTTTGGAAGATATAAAAAAAATATAAATTGTATGGGTATCTATGAACGCAGTAGAACCTATTTTTCTGTTTTTCTGGTTGTCTGTTTGTCTGTTTGTCTGTTTGTCTGTTTATCTGTTTGTCTGTTTGTGTGTGCCTTTGTGCCCGCTAATCTCAGAAACGGCTTATCCGATTTTAACCAAATTTGGTATGCAGATAGCTTTAGACCTCGATTAACATATAGGCTATTTTTTATCCGGATATTTTGTCCGGTTATCCGGATAAAGTGATTTTTCTGCTTTTACTTAGTTAGTTTAAATGTTGTATTGAAGAAGAATGTTGTGTGGAATCAATACATGATTAACCGGATATCCGGTCGAAAATAAAAAAAAACCGGATATTCAGTTTTTTTCAGGAAATTCCTAAAATACCGTATACCTTTGTCTCTCCATATATCCGGATCCTTCGGACATACGGAAATTCTTTATAATGGTTGTTTTTAACCGACTTTTAAAAAAAGAGGATCTGCTCAATTCTACCCGCATATTGTTTGTATGTGAATATGTTCAAACCGTACTCCGGCATATAAAGTCCGATTTCGATCATTCTTTTTTAATTTGGAAAGTGAGAGTCCCGAGTTGGTCCCATAAATTGTTGGTGAAGATCTGATGAGAACCTTCGGAATGATGAGCAGAATAGCATCCCACAATGATGTTAATTCCTAATTTTTGGACTTCCATCAATAGAATCGGCTTAAAAAGAACTAGGTACAAATTGATGAACCACCTGAAACCACCTTCTCAAAAATTCCTCAGTGATTAAAGGTACGGTTACAATCTTGAAAATGCAATAAAATGGATTAAAAAAATATATCTGTAATCGGGCAGTTTTACTGGGTGATGCAGATTGCATGTTGTTTACGTGGCACAATGGTAGCTATGGATTCCGAGTCGAGGGTTCCGCGTTCGAATCACAGACCGGCGCATTCCCTTTTTAAGGAACGGTGGCCTACCGAGCCGAGTGATGGCTTCCGATTCGACGGCTGCGCGTTCGAGTCACGAGTCCCGGACACGACGTTACGTTTTACCCTCCAGATGGTCGTCCACCTTGCCGTTGTGAGGGGACTCAGTAGCTGAAAGCTAAGAGGCGCACGAGGTGGGAAACCGGGCTTGCCTGGCTTCTAACCCGTAATCCCGCGTCAGCGGGCTCGGGGGTCCTTTCCGCAAGAAAGGGCCCGCGTGGTAGACAACCACTATAAAAATCACCTCAGCCTCTGGTGGTGAATTGGGGGGGGGGGGGAGGTTATCACCGGCTTTGGGGACCTCGAGACGGTGGCGTGACCGTGCCGAGGGAGGGGAGACGGAGAGAGGTTGTCTATCGGGCAGATGCAGAGATGAGGCTTGGAAAGGCCTTCGTTGCCGGGATGTAGTCCATGAGGAGTTTCCACTGGCTTTGACACTTGTGGAGCGAGGGACACCATGGGGGTTTACATTATAAGCCTATGGTAGGGAGCTCAACGAGATTGGCCTGACGGTGACGGACATTAGCCACGTAAAAAAAAAGATATCATGTAGTTAAGCTGCCCGACTTCAGCTTACATAACAGATAAGTCGGTTGCACTGTATTTAGGAGAGCTCAATATTATTGTTTTGTCCTTTTGTTCGAAGTCGGGTTTCGATTTTTTTTTATTTTTTCGATAAAGGCTACTTCTTATAAGCATGCAACACGTTACCTACCGCTGCGCTGTGCTAAATCTACACTTAAATAGACTCTGCCATGATTATCTTCTGCTCAGCAACATACTTCCCTGGTCGTCCGTTCAAGCACAGCGATGGGTAGGTAGTCCGAAAAACGCTGACGAAGTCGCGGGCACAGCTATACATATAATAAAATCGTAACTTAGCGGTGTCTGTTTTTGGAAGATATAAAAAAAAGATAAATTGTAGGGGTATCTATTAACGCAGTAGAACCTATTTTTCTATTTTTCTGGTTGTCTGTTTGTCTGTTTGTCTGTTTATCTGTTTGTCTGTTTGTGTGTGCCTTTGTGCCCGCTAATCTCAGAAACGGCTTATCCGATTTTAACCAAATTTGGTATGCAGATAGCTTTAGACCCCGATTAACATATAGGCTATTTTTTGTCCGGATATTTTGTCCGGTTATCCGGATAAAGTGATTTTTCTGCTTTTACTTAGTTAGTTTGAATGTTGTATTGAAGAAATATGTTGTGTGGAATCAATACATGACTAACCGGATATCCGGTCGAAAATTAAAAAAAACCGGATATCCAGTTTTTTTTCAGGAAATTCCTAAAATACCGTATACCTTTGTCTCTCCATATATCCGGATCCTTCGGACATACGGAAATTCTTTATAATGGTTGTTTTTAACCGACTTTAAAAAAAAGAGGATCTGCTCAATTCTACCCGCATATTGTTTGAATGTGAATATGTTCAAACCGTACTCCGGCATATAAAGTCCGATTTCGATCATTCTTTTTTTATTTGGAAAGTGAGAGTCCCGAGTTGGTTCCATAAATTGTTGGTAAAGATCTGATGAGAACCTTCGGAATGATGAGCAGAATAGCATCCCGCAATGCTGTAAATTACTAATTTTTCCACCTTGCCGTTGTGAGGGGACTCAGTAGCTGAAAGCTAAGAGGCGCACAAGGTGGGAAACCGGGCTTGCCAGGCTTCTAATCCGTAATCCCGCGTCAGCGGGCTCGGGGGTCCTTTCCGCAAGAAAGGGGCCGCATGGAAGATAACCACTATAAAAAATCACCTCAGCCTCTGGTGGTGAACTCGGTGAGGGAGGGGGGGCTTTATCACCGGCTTTGGGGACCTCGAGACGGTGGCGTGACCGTGCTGAGGGAGGGGAAACGGAGAGGGATTGTCTATCGGGCAGAGGCAGAGATGAGGCTTGGAAAGGCCGCCGTTGTCGGGTAAACCTATGGTAGGGAGCCCAACGAGAGTGGCCTGACAGTGCATAAGGTGCAGTACCCATGTAAAAAAAAGATATCATTTAGTTAAGCTACCCAACTTCAGCTTACATAACAGAAAGTCAGTTGCACTGTATGTTGGAGAGCTTATTTTTATTGTTTTGTCCTTAATTCGAAGTCGGGTTTTGATTTTTTTTAATTTTCGATAAAGGCTACTTCTTATTATATATAAGTAATGCGTATAAGCATGCAACACGTTACCTACCGCTGCGCTGTGCAAAATCTACACTTAAATAGACTCTGCTATGATTCTCTTCTGTTCAGCAACAGACTTCCCTGGTCGTCCGTTCAAGTGTAGACTTTTGCTCAGCGATGGGTAGGTAGTCCGAAAAACGCTGACGAAGTCGCGGGCACAGCTATACATATAATAAAATCGTAACTCAGCGGTGTCTGTTTTTGGAAGATATAAAAAATGTATGGGTATCTATTAACGCAGTAGAACCTATTTTTCTGTTTTTCTGGTTGTCTGTTTGTCTGTTTGTCTGTTTATCTGTTTGTCTGTTTGTGTGTGCCTTTGTGCCCGCTAATCTCAGAAACGGCTTATCCGATTTTAACCAAATTTGGTATGCAGATAGCTTTATACCCCGATTAACATATAGGCTACTTTTTATCCGGCTATTTAGTCCGGTTATCCGGATAAAGCGTTATTTCTACTTTTACCTAATTAGTTTGAATGTTGTATTGAAGAAGTGTGTTATGTGGAATCAACACATGATTAACCGGATATCCGGTAGGTACTTAAAAAGCCGGATATCCGGCACGTAATTAAAAAAGCCGGATATCCGGTAATTCCCAAAATACCGTTTACCTATGTCTCTCCATATATTCGGATCCTTCGGACATACGGAAATTTATAATGGTTGTTTTAACCGACTTTAAAAAAAGAGGAGCTTCTCAATTCTACCCACATACCTATTGTTTGTATGGAGATATGTTCACGCCGGACACCAGCATATAAATATTCTTTTTAGATTTGGAAAGTGAGAGTCTCGAATTGGTCCCTCAAATTGTTGGTGAAGATCTGATGAGAACCTTTGGAATGATGAGCAGAATAGCATCCCACAATGCAGTAAATTACTAATTTTTGGACTTCCATCAATAGAATCAGCTTATAAAGAACTCGGTACGAATTGATGGACCACCTGAAACTACCTTCTCATCAGAAAACTCCTCAATGATTAAAGTTACTGTTACAATTTTGATATTTTTTAGTGGCAGTCGAAAATGCACGAAAAAGAGGAAAAAAATATAGCTGAAATCGGGCAGTTTTACTGGGTAGATGCAGATTGCATTTAGTTTACGAGGCACGATGGCAGCTGCGGCAGAGTGTGGATTCCGAGTCGAGGGTACCGCGTTAGAGTCTCGAGTCCCGGGCACGACGTTACGTTTTACCCTCCAGATGTCCCGTAAACCCGCGTCAGCGGGCTCGGGGGTCCTTTCCGCAAGAAAAGGGCCGCGTGGATGACAACCACTGTGAAAAATCACCTCAGCCTCTGGTGGTGGCGGTGAACTCGGGGGAGTTGGGATTTAGTTGACAAACTGTAGTACCCAGGGAGCCCAACAAACCGGGTCATTTGCCCCGAGAGTGGCCTGACGGTACATAAGGGGCATCACCCACGTAAAAAAAAAAATTTCACTTAGTTAAGATGCCCGACTTCAGATTACATAACAAATAAGTCGGTTGCTTTGTTATGTACATATGTAGGCAAGCTTATTATTATTATTTTATCCTTTTTTTCGAAGTCGCGTTTCAACTTTTATAGATTTCGTTTATAGAACAAGTTACATACCGATATACAAAAATCACACTTAAACAAACTCAGCCATGATTCTCTTCTGCTCAGTACTTTCCTGGTCGTTCGTTTAAGTGTAGACCTTTGCACAGCGATGGGTAGATGTTCGAAAAACGCTGACGAAGTCGCGGGCACAGCTAGTCTCTAATAAGAATATAAATCTTACATAAGTAGCGCAAATAACTTCACTTTTTTAGCAACAAAATAACTTAGTAATGGGCTAAGTAATGTCGCCATTCCTAAGTCAATTAGTAAAATTATTGAATTCACCTTTTAAATTACTTACCTATTAATTTGTTATATTAATTCAAATAGGTCTTTGTTTCGGAATAAAAATATGCAGTTTTCTTGGTACCGTAACGTCAAGTGCACTAGAAACTGAGAAATGATTGCCTGCATGCTATTGCTACGACTTTTCTTCAATATTATACGACTAGCTGCGTCCCGCGGTTTCACCCGCGTAAATCCCGATCCCGTGAGAATATCGGGACCAAAAGCAGCCTATTTTACTCGGGGTGAATGTAGCTATCGAATGGTAAAGGCTTTTGAAATTGGTCCAGTAGTTTTTGAGTTTATTGATAACACACATACAGACACACACACACAAAAATACAAATCTTTCCTCTTTAAATTATTAGTGTAGATGTAGATAACGGGAAAATTATAAAGAAAAACCAAATAACAAAACTACGGTGTGTTCCGCGTACCTATATCTCGATCTTCAGTTTTCCTGTTAACACGGTAGGTAGATGAGCGCTTATATGGTCTAAGATGTAGCATGCTATCTAGAAGTAGGAAGACGGCAAGGAACCCCGGACGACTAAAACCTATTTATATATGTTATAGCGTCCCCGACTATGACCCACTTTGGGTATGCAGATATGGGTCCGCTGTACCGTCAGGCCACTCCGACGAGCAACCGTCAGGGATCTGTTTTAGACAGATCGAAGAAAGACGGCAGTGGAACAAGGCCCAACCAGTCTTCCTTAGGTTACACCGGTCTACGTATCGGAACGTTGCGACAGATAGGAAAAATATTACGAGGAAACCCGCGTGAAATGGCGCGATTACGAGACTACTAAGTATGTACGGAACGTACAGTAGGTACTATTTTATTTCATCAATTTTAATAATGGTTTTAAGTTTGGGTTGTGAATTTTTTTGACATGTAAAAGCAATTTGTTTCGGAACCTATAAGATTTCGTGGTATAATCTAGGAATGACCGATTCTTGAAATGACTACATAGTCTATAATTGACCAATTCTTGAAATGTACCTTTCAACTCTATCAATGACTGATTCTACAATTGGCCGATTCTATAAAGGACTGATTCTATTAACTACTGATTTTTTGTTAAAAAATAGCGATAACATTTAATTGCAATCATATGCCGAACTGGCCAATATAGAGAGGGACTTAATATACCTACATAGCTTATTGTTGACCTACCACCGACTGTACTTAGGGGGCGTCCATAAATTAAGTGAGGTGTTTAAGGGGGGGAGGGGGGGGAGTCAAATCTCATCTAATCTTACGTTGGGGAGGGGGGGGGGGGGGGGTCTCGGCAAATGTCACGCAATTTTTTTTCTGATTGAAACAAAAAAAAAATACTTAAACTATTTTGGTCCATTTAATCCAGATTGTACACACTGAAAAAAAAATTCTACTACCGGAGCTGTATTTTACTGCTCCAGTAACTGAACACACTCTGAAGCAAATTGTTTTTCTCTTTTTACAATTACAATCCAACGCGTTTACGTAAGAAACCCACATTTTGAAAAATCTCACGACATCTCACCAGGGAGGGGGGGAGGGGAAGAAAATGTTAAAAAACACCTCACGTAATTTATGGACGCCCCCTTAGGTACACCAAACCTTTATTATGAATAAATGATTGAATTGAATTGGAAAACAACCAGCGAAATAACCTTTTATAAAAATAAATAAATAAAATCACTTACATTGAAAACAGGTGGATATAAAACACAACAACACAGCGACCACACGGCAACTTTAATACCTTTTTTACGTAAAAAAACAATAAACGCAATCTAATCAGCTCAGTCACGTCTTCTACTGGATTAGGTGTGTCGATTATCGTGATATCAAATTTTATATTTTAAATAGATTTACATAGACGATTACCTTCACGAACCGTCTTAAATGAAATAACTTCAATGGTAACGTAAGGCTTTATACAGGGTGAATCTTACAGATCGGTTCAAACAAAATACCTGTTTTTTTATTTTAAAGAATAATACGCCTTCAACTGCCTTTAACAATAAAAACTAACAACGAAATAGTTTTTTTTTAGTAAATTAACATTAGATACAATGATAATGATAACAAGTTCTTTAGTAAAAGTTCTTTAATAAACGTTTTATTTTTATCATTTCATTTTATTTTTATTATTAATTTTAATGATCTTAGCCTCAGCCAAGGCTGTAGGTACTTGTGTTTCGAGGACAGTAGTTTAACCCAAAATGAGGTTGTTCTCGAAGTCTAGGCGTACTTCTTTTGTTTTACGACTTTTGGAAATTCGAGCTTTTTTTTAGTTTTTGTCACAATCGGGGACCCAACCCTACTACCGTTGATAGTAGAGAGCTGGTATTTGGAGACAAATCCGCGGAATACAGCTAGTCGCTTATAAGTTGTTTAGGAAATATCCCTGAAGGCCGGTCTAAAACATTCACCTTGTATAAGAACAATCTAATAATTATACAATAATAATAGCTTATTTAATTAGTGGTTAGAAGACATATTCGAGTTTTGGAAGATTTTTGTAAAAACAATCGAATTTTGGGAGTTTTCGGAAAAACAATCGAATTTTAAGAGTTTTCGGAAAATCAATCGAATTTTAGAAGATTTCTGTGCAACAAAAAAACAAGTCAAAGGGTCGGCACATGAGGTAACTTTCTCTAACCGACTTAAAAAAAAGAGGTTTTTTCAATTCGGTTGTGGCTATTTTTTTCTACTTATCGATAATAGTCGATAGTTAGTCGAGGTTCGTTTGACGGCCTCTGTGGCACGTTGGGCGAAGGCTCGACTGCAATGCAGTAGGTTGCGGGTTCGATTCCCGCCGGGTGCAAGTAATTTTCCATAAAAAAATATTTTTTTGTGTCTGGTCTGGGTGTTTTCTATGTATATCATACATATGTGTGTATTTACAAAAAAAAGTATAATGTGTATACATCGGTTGTCCAAAAAAAGTATAGGTAGGTACTTTATCCGGTATCCGTTGTCTAGTACCCATAGCACAAACCTAGGCTTACTAAGCACTAGTGCATAATTTAGGGCTAGATTGCGGGGAGCGTAACGTCGTCCATATTTATTAATAAACAACTAAGTAACTCCCTGATAATGTAGCTTTCTATTGGTAAGATTATTTGAAATCGGTCCAGTGGTTTCGGAGATTACCCCTAATATACATACATACATACATACAAACATGTTACCAACGTTACCTCTTTATAATATTAGTATAGATTATTTAAACATGACATAAGCCATCAAGGTGAGAGAAAAAAAACAATAAAAATGATATTTACAGCGTATATTTATCAGTTGTACGTAATAGAAAATGTTCGTTAAACCGAGACTTAGTTCTAAAGTAAGTAACTATCTCGTCCAACCATAATATCCATTTATCCCACGCTGCTACCTCATTCATAGGAACATTTGCACCTTACACTAAACATTTTATAACTAAAACTTTAGGAAATTCGACCTCGCTCTCGCCATGTATTCTGTATATTCTATTTTTTATTTTAGGTGCTTAAGGCTGCACTGGGCTTTCATAGAAATATTTTAAAGAAGTAATCTGCAAAAGAAGAAACCCACTCAGCGACTATCGTGCGTTGTGTTTTTGCAGAAGTATTATTCCTTTAAGATATTTCTATGTATTCTGTAACTAAAACGCCTCAACAGTGCCTTAGTGTTGTTAGATTTTTCAGGAAAACGGTTCACACATTTTTAGACAGTTTCGCTTTCTTTTCTAATACAATAAATGAGCGTTTGACGACTATCTCACCTGATGGTCATGATATGGTCTAAGATGTAGCACGCTTATCTAGGAAAAATGAAGACGGCAGTGGAACAAGATCCTACCTATCTTCTTCAGTAGATGCAGCGGTCTACATATCGGTACACGGTCGAGTCTCCTTGGCGCTACAATTTAGGCCGGTGGAGGGACAAGTCAACCAAGAATTTCATAAAGAATTAAAAAGCAAGGTCGAATTTCGAATAACTTTTAGACTAGTGCCTCTTTCACGATCCTCGAGTAAAGTTACTCATGTCTTTGACTTGCCAATTAACATGACTTTGTTGAGTAACTAATCAAAACTTTACTCGAGGATGGCGAACGAAGCCCTAAGTAGTAATGATAAACTCGAAAAGTAAATTTAAAATGGGTTTTGTATATCAATATTCGGTACAAATCTAGATAATAAATTGCAGTGTTTCTAAGAATACCTAAATCACAAAAGTTACTAGACAAACTAAATACAAGTAGGTACGTAACGTACCTAATGCCGCGATTTCATTAGTCTTGTATGCAATAGGGATAAGAGGTATATATTAGAGATGGGCCGACTAGGGGTTCTGCCGACTAGCAGACTAGCCGACTAGTCGGTTTCAAAATTGCCGACTAGTCGGCCGACTAGTCGGCAATGCAGATTACATTATAATTCCGAGATATTTGGGTTAATCATGATCACTCGGCGATTGTTGCTATTTTTGGATAAGTTTGCACTTCGAAAGCTGTAGCGAAACTTCGAAAAGATGGATGAATAAAAATAAAAGTTGGAAAAAAAAATGGAGCTGAGGCATAGTTATGACATTTTAGATGTTTAGATGATGTATGTAAGCTATGACGTGTTTTGTTTACGATTTTCTGACTACCCACCTTCTAAACTGTACTACTAATTGAATAAATATTGGTTTTATTGTATAATTGTTAGTTGCCGACTAGTCGGCACCTGCCGACTAGTCGGTTGAACTGCCGACTAGTCGGCTTTCCCGACTAATACTACTCGGCCCATCTCTAGTATATATCGGCTAAACTCAAAATCCCTTTCGGGTTCATCGAAAATTGTTGATTATTTCATGATGGAATGTTGATTTTTTTTTTGGTATGGATTCATTCATTAATTTATTCGTTCAATCAATTTTAGACCAAAAAAAAATACTGCTTAGGCTAAAATGTGGATAGGCTTAGGCCTAAACACCCTTCGACATATTTATCAGGAAAATGCATCAAAATGTCGAAAACAATGTCCCCTGCAATCCATACTCAATAAAAAAATCAAAATCATTCCGTCATGAATGAACCCCAACATGGATTTTAATTTAGCGGTTATATACCCCTTAAGGTATGACGTCAGGTAATAAATTACGTTAAACTTAGTACCTTTGTAGGAAAATGTGACGTAAAATTTTCCTTCAAGTTGCATTCAAGACCTAATGGTATCGACGTTTAAGTGCGTATACGCTCACCTAACACACAAAGACCTGCCTTGAAAAACTTCACTTGCAGATTTTTCGTTAGGAAAGTTTCCACACTAAATACATCTGTATAAACTAAAATAGAATAAAAAAAGGTTCTACTATTAAATCGATATTAAAAAATAGATAATCTCTACAATAAATTTTCTTATTATCATAAATTATAAAATGTATCGTAAAAAGTAATTACAGCATTTTTCTTTTCACATAAAATAACCAGCACGCTTACCATGAACGCAAACTGAATGACCCTGAGAAATATTTCTTACTGCAAATCATGTCAAATATTTTAAATAAAAAAAAGCGAAAGCGAAGCGCCCGGAAAGCGAGAGGCACGGGTTCAAATCCTGTCACAGGAGACTTTTTGATGATGCATTTCGTCTTGAAAAATAATTCACATAATTTGTAACATAGTTACATTTTAACGGGTCTTAATGGCGTACTTTGATTTATTTTCTTACTTTGACGTTTCGACTATGTTACAATTTAAGATTTAGACTCGGTAAAATGTAACTATTTAGCTTAAGATCAGGTACCGGCACACACCTTTAAAAATACTGACGTGGAAAGGGTAAGTTCGTGCGACTTCTTTGAAAAATCGACTTCTACGCTTCTGCCATTTTTTCCTAGATGGGTGCCGGGACCTGTACACAAGCAGGGCAGTTTAGGTCCTGCTACAAGCGTTCATGGTAAGACTACAGGTGTCATACCGAAGGAAGGTATTATAATATTATTTTTCAATCAGCCGTTTTTTACGGTTTTCTTCACATTTAGAAATATGTATTCTAATCATTTTATAGTCCTTTTCTAAAAAGAAGTCCCTCAGGCATTCGCCGGACAATGTTCTAATAAGTCATTTTAATAGTTTTTAGGGTTCTGTGCCACAAAAGGTAAAAAAGGAACCATTGTTCAGAACATCTGATCGACAGGTTGACACGCCTATTGTCTTTCGGAATTACAACTTATTGTTAATCCCCTTTACTTATAAACGATAACTAACTTTATGCAACGTTTGTCTCACTGTGACATGAAATTTCAAAAATAAAGTTAACGACAGAAAAACGTAACATAAACTTAGTCATCGTTTATAAGTAAAGGGGTAGACTGTGATGGCTTTATGGAGTAAGGTCGGAGTAGTAAATACATGCTTTGTCTTTTTCCGTGACAAGAACTTTCAAAGTTGACAGACAGAAACAAAACATGGTACTTAAAGTTACTCAGACCTTACTCCACGTTTATTAATAAGGCTATTAGTGCCCTATTAGATACATGATAACAGCATACTAATAAAACCAAATAATTAAACCTATAAAATACATCGGAAAGACATGCGTAAAGTAGTATGAAGAATATCAAAAATGTACTTTTAAAACATGAATGGCCTTAATAATAAACGTGGAGTAAGGTCGGAATAATTTACCACTTTTTGTTTCTGTCTGTCAACTTTGAAAGTCACGGAAAAAGACAAAATATATTCTCACTACTCCGACCTTACTTCACGTTTATTAATAAGGCTGGAAGAGCACAAAAACAAAACGTTTTTGGTATTGGAAAATGAATATATATATGTTATGAAGTGAAAAGTACGATTTGTACCTTATTAATTAATTTATCTCGTTCTCATAGCGCGTAGAACACATGAGTGACATGATGCACAAAAACTCGAGAATTACAAAAATTCCCGCCCCCGGAACGCTAACGGTTCGCGGTAATAAAACCCGAAAAGGTTATGTTCTAGAAGTCTAGGCGAACAACTTTTGTTTTACGACTCCTGGATATTCGGGCTTTTAGAATTTAGAATTTGTTCGAGATCAGCTGTTTCTTGGAGTTAAAGGTCATTAACCTTCATTATTTTTGTTTGGACTATTCTTTTCAGAAACGCTAACTCAAATTTTGAGTTTTACTTAAACAGTTAAGCAGCTCTCAGGCTCAAAAATTCTCATACTAATTTTAAATTTAAAACCTGCTATATTATATAAGTAGCCCTTCAATTTTAAGTGTTATGTATTTGGCTGTAAATACTTACTACTTACTTTCAAAAACAGCTGTTTTCCCAGTCAAACATAACCTCAAAATTTTAGAACAAAGTTTCAATCTCCAAAAGTCGTAGAACAAAAATTGTAGACGTCTAGAACAACCTCTTCGATTTATATTACACACAAGTGTTCTACGCTTTATAGAAGCCTGATACAATAACTTATAGGTCGTCGAATAAAACACAGTTTTTAAATAGACATTTTGCAGAATAATTTCTTCATTTTTGTTTTTCAATAGAATAATATTAATTCGAGAATTAATTTTAGAGATCATGTTAATTCTTATTTTTATAATATTTATCATCATCATCTAATAATAATTACCTAAACTATAGAGATTGTGTTATATTTATTTACATTTATGTGTTATTTATTAATTAACCGTGGATGTCTTAATAAAGAATTTAATTAATTATGTTTTGTGTGTACTATTATTGTGTTGTTGGTATCTTTAGACGGATCCCACGTAACTTATTTTTAGAACTTATTATTATAAAAATAGTTATTTGGATTAGTAAATAAACTTGCTATATTAACATTTTTCAACGCCCGATGTTTCAAGAACTCCTTTTATTAGTAATATTATAGTATGTACGAATTTAAAATTAATTTAAATTGTTGCAAATTTAAAGTTTGTTTTATCGACTGCTAAGCGCGCGATTTTACAAAAGTTTTTTTTAACAGCTAAAACATTTTTTTAACTTCGACGTCATGAGCGGTATCGCCCGCCGCCCACACTTAAAACAAAATTTACGACCACTAAAACGTTTTTTTACAAAAACAATTGCTGCTGGATATAACTTTTGATCATTTTATCAATTTCTATGTAAAATCAGTGTAAAAAGCTGCGCAGGATCCGTCTAGTCAAACTATTTCTTATTGTCCTACATCTGTTAAATGCACTTTATGTGTAGCCAATATTATAAGGTAATCGATACTAAAATATACCTCTTATAAATATCAATAGAATGCGATTGCGACCCTGACGTACAGGAAATTTAAAACAGATAGAATTTTCTCTCTAGGAGAAAAAGATACCTTCTCAGTCTCCATACTAACGTTGTCGACTGTTCACCCTATTCTAATCTTTTTTTAATTCTATTCTAATTCGAAAATGGAAAAGAAAAAACGAAAAGGCATGGTCACCATGACTGATATGGGTTTTATGACATAAACATATTTTTTTATGTAGGTTTATGACATAAGCATATTTTCTTTATCCAGGGAGTAAACAGTCGACTACGTTTGTAAAGTTTGTATGGAGAAAAGAGAAGGTATCCTTTCCTCTTAATGAGGAGCCAAAAGGTGCATCCACATTTATATACGATTCCCATGTGCCATGCCGACGAGCTATGTGGATGCACCGTTAGAACTCTACAGTTGTACTGTATTGCATTTATAATATTAGTAGGATTTTCACGTCGTTAAAAATAGGTCGAATAACAGATAAAGTAGATAATAGATCTATTTCTATAGTTGCAAACCAGAAATTATTATTGAAAATCTGAAAGTTTGTGTGTACGTAAGTTAACGAGTATGTTTGACTCCTTCACGTCATTCCTTCCTTGTAAATATTATATTTACATTTTCAATTGCTTTTATTTTACAGATTCACATTTTTAAATTTCCCGCACTACATGGTCGCAATACTTTAAAGAACGTACGCTAGACCATGATATATATAGTTCATTATTTCTTCTTTTGAAAAAAAAAGGCTCTTTATTCCTTGAATACCTAACATTTACTTATTAGATTTTGGAATATTTACACCCGCGCATGGTTTAGCGTCCGTTCTAATGGCCCTAGCCTGAAAAGATCCTAAGGGAGACCTCAGCTATTCCTTAGCTTAGTTTTATGGTTGCTTTGTCTCGCTCTAAATGTCAAAAACTCAAGAGAAAATGGGACAATGCGTTTCTTAGTTAAGAGGGTATCCTATCGGTGCTTTTCCATGCAAATGTATTTCCCTGTTTTCTACTCCTCGGTTTTTCTTTTCTTTCATAAATTATTTTGGCTATTCGTGTCTCTGTCATTTACTTACTACTTAATATAAAATAATGATTTTTTTTATGGTGAATTTAATTTGTAGTTTTATTTAGCTAATTTTTATATATTGATTTGTAATTACAATTATACAGAAATTTAATTTTGACTCTCTTCTTCTTCCGTGCCTTATCCGACACACTATTTAAAAAAGTTAAATAATGTGTGTCCCATTATATTTCATAGTTTTTATTTAGCGCCTGATGAAAAAACGTTTAGCAAACCCTACTCCAGCAGAGCAAGAAATTAAGAAAATATTTTTTATTACTTTTATTGAATCTCACAAAGGATAGTATGCCTGTCTATGCCTGTATTACAGACCACGTGACAACTACAAAACAAATCCATTTTTCTCTTTTTATTGTAATATTTGATTCATTTTGGTGTTACAATAAAGCATTAATCTATCTATCTATGTCTGTCCTAGGATAATAGTAATATGACGGAATACATTTGTAAGGAAAGAGTTATAGCATACGCTCTTAAGTCCCTTAGGATCACTTCAGTATAAAGACGAAAGATAACCAGGAATTGTACGGTACTTAAGACTCGATTCGACAAAACTGGAATAAGCAACGAATAGTAATTCCACGCATAAATCGTATTTTATTCGAGATATTCTCGAGCTGTTCAATCGAAAAATGACGAATTAAAAAAAAAGTTTACCTACTCTTTTCTTCATACAAACTTTATAAACGTAGTCGACTGTTTCCTCCCTGGACAAAGACTTTAGAGAAAATATGTTTATGCTTCATATCCTATATCAGCTATGACCATGCTCCTACGTTTTCATTTTTTTATATTCTTATTTTTCTACATTTTATTTCAATACTAATAAGATAATGAAAAAAAAACAAAGCGTCGGGGCATGGTCATGGCAGATATAGGTTTTATGGCATAAACATATTAGCTATAATGTCTTTCTGTACTGTCTTTTTATAACCATTTTTTGTAATTTCTCTGTGTATGTGTGTTGTTATAGCAAATAAATGTCTGTCTATGTCTTTATCCAGGGAGGAAACAGTCGACTACGTTTGTATGGAGAAAGACTAGGTAGACTTTCCTTTTAACCCCCACACAGATACATAACGCAATGGCACAATACCGCACCTGTGTGAGGTGGCTTTTTGTGGAGAATTGTTATTCGTAGCTTATTCTAGTTTGGTGGAACCGAGCCCTAGTTATATAAAAGACAGTTATCCACAGGTTCGGAGCGGCACGTGAACGCCACATTAAGCACCAAGGCATTTACAAAGCCAAATAAGTACAATTTTTAGTTTAATTCCATAAGATACAAGAATCAACATTTTCACTGGGTTCTAAATATCTAACCATCAAAATATCCAATTCCTAAACTCAAAAACTCAATATTTTTAAGGTTCCGTACCTAAAGGATAAGAACGGGACCCTATTACTGAAACTCCGTTGTTCGTCTGACCGTCTGTCTGTCACCAGGCTCTATCTCATGAAACGTAATATCTCCACGGTTGAAATTATTTCTGAAGCCACTACAACAACAAATACTAAAAACAAAATGAAACAAAAATTGGAGGCTCCTATACAATTAACGTGATAATTTAAAATATAAACGCAACGTTACCGCGATTTATTTTTTTCACTAGCGCCATCTAGTGATAGACTGGCGCCAGTAATAAAATAAATATAAATATTCTATTTTAAGAGCTTAAGCAAGCACTGGGCTTTCATAGAATCCATAGGTTCGAATCCAGCCCTGCGTCTATAGTGCGTTTTGTTTTTGCAGAAGTATTGTTTCTTTAAAATATTTAAATATAAATAGTTTAGAAATTGCAGATCTTGGTGGTTGGATATTCAGAACTCGGTAGTTATTTTGATATATACACATTATGGATTTAACTACGCAATTTAAAAGTAAGACTTAACTAATTGGCCCTAATATTCAAAGGTTCTTGAATCTCGTTTAATACTATGTTTTTATGTATATGTATATGTATAATGTATATAGAAGTGAATATTGCATCGACTCACTGGAATAAACTCTGGATTTTCAATTTGGGCAAGTATGGAGATTGTTTCATTACTTTTACCTGGAACAATTCAAAAATAAATACTAACTTATATGAAAAAACTAGCAGCTCCCCGCGGTTTCACCCGCATAAGTCCCGATCCCGTGGGAATATCGGGATCAAAAGTAGTCTATAGCCTTCCTCAATAAATGGACTATCCAACCCCGAAAGAATTTTTCAAATCGGACCAGTGGTTCCTGAGATTAGCGCGTTCAAACAAACAAACAAAAAAACAAACAAACTCTTCCGCTTTATAATAGTAAATAATAGAAATAGATAGATATTTGTCCTACAAAATCTATGGTTTGATCAAAGAGTCCTCCCCTTCCAACATGTATTATCGATAACGAGGTCATCATTACTAACCAGCTGTTTTTTTATTTTTACTTAGTATTTATATAATTTAGCAGTCATATTTTCCTACAAATTCCGTGGTACGTTATCCCGGTCCTACGCTCAAAAGTAGTAGTACAGATCCTACCTCTGTTATCTACCACAATCGAAAGTTTCGTATAGGAAATTGTTGGGCGTCTCATCAGAATGAAGCTCACGGAAAACTAGCTTGATAGTAATCAATTTGTAAAAATGTACCAGGGATCCTGGACTATAAGAGCCAACTACTAGCTAAACTGTGCTACTATTAACTTACTTTGGGATAATCAGAATCTTTTATCTCCAAGGGGTCAGCATCTTCATCAGCAAAAGTCTGAAAATAACGACATGAATATTATTCACACTAAAATGGTACGTTTACATCAAGCCATAAATAGCCTAATGCTGGCTATTTATGTCGCTGTAGTGCCCTTACTAATCAAAGCAAGGGGAAGACTAGCGATTTTAGGGTTCCCCCGCGTGGTGGCGAGTAAAAGAAGTAGATCCTCATCACAGGTGGACTTTTAAAGAAGTATTACAATATTTTTAGATACATTTTCTCCGTGTGGTCAGCTGGAGTGTAGTTACCTGGTGTTGGTGCACCTTGGTCAGCTGGAGTGTAGTTACCTGGTGTTGGTGCATCTTGGGCGGGCGGCCGCGGCCCTGGGGCTGGGCGGGGCGTGTGGTCAGCTGGAGTGTAGTTACCTGGTGTTGGTGCATCTTGGACGGGCGGCCGCGGCGCTGGGGCTGGGCGGGGCGTGTGGTCAGCTGGAGTGTAGATACCTGGTGTTGGTGCATCTTGGGCGGGCGGCCGTGGCGCTGGGGTTGGGCGGGGCGTGTGGTCAGCTGGAGTGTAGTTACCTGGTGTTGGTGCACCTTGGTCAGCTGGAGTGTTGGTGCACCTTGGTCAGCTGGAGTGTAGTTACCTGGTGTTGGTGCACCTTGGTCAGCTGGAGTGTAGTTACCTGGTGTTGGTGCACCTTGGGCGGGCGGCCGCGGCGCTGGGGCTGGGCGGGGCGTGTGGTCAGCACACGGAGCTGGTGCGCGGCCAGCAGGTGCTCCGTGTGTTCCCGGGGGGACTCGAACCGCAACCCACACGACCGGAATACGCACGGGTAGCCGCCTTCTGCACACACCAAATGATCGTGTTAATTGAATGTCGTAGGATGATTTGTTAAACGATATTTTCGCGGATTTTCTAGAGAGAATCCTAACTCTGGTGGTGGGTCCCGGGGCGGTTTGGGCGGGGTTGGGCGGGTTGTGTGTTTGTGGATGAGATAGTGTTTAAGTAAATTATTTTTTTTTATGTTTATTATTTTGTATATTATAACTTATTTGAACAGATAGACAGACAGACAGAGTTACTTTCGCTCTTGTAATGCTAGTAAGGATTATTATAGTAAGTATAGATTATTGCTCCAGTTCCACTTTTCTTCAATAATATTATATATGCGACAATGTAAATCACATGTTAACTGCAAAAAAAAATATACAAAAAAAAACCCCATGAGTTTCTTGTGTCTTCTTCTCATGTCATGGAGGTCGCGATCCGAAGACATAGTAGAGTAGATTAAATAAAAAAAAATGACATGTCAAAGAGATATCTTGCTAATATCCGAATGAATAAACATACTTTGATTTTTTTTTTTTTTTTGACTAGACTAAACTAGACTAGACTAGACTAGATAACTAGACAATGGCTATGATATTTCTCAATATTACCACAATTTACCTGGTAGATATTACTAGAACAAGATGCTTGTTTTGCAAAAAAAGTTAGTTGGCTCAGTAACATTGCGAAAATAATCTTCGGGTTGTAGAATGATTTGCTAAACCGAATTTTCGCAAAAATTCTAGAGATTTTGCTAGAACACAAATAATTAGATAATGGCTATAACATTTATTTCATGACGGACGAAATGACTGCATGTAGCGGAGAAGCGAATGCAGAGATGGTTGTGTGGTGTTACAAGAAAGGATAGAAATAGGAATGAATGTGTTAGAATGAGTAGAAGACCAAAAAAGCAGTGGAGGAACTCTGTTCGGAAGGATATGGGGAGAAATGTGGTGAGTGAGACATCAGGGAACAGCTTGAAGTGGACATGCTGTGCTGACCCCACTATATTTATAAACATAATTAAGAAATTGCTTTTATTTCAAATTAATTAAGAAATTGTATCAATAGGTTATCCAGACAGTGTTATTAAACCTCTACAGGGGTACAAGTCGATACGACAACCTAAGTATTGATAAAATAGTTACTCTTTTAGATTCGTTTGTATATTTGATCATATTTATCAAGATGTCCTTGTACCTAATATTGTTCTACAATATACAGAGTAGGAACTATAGATAAAGAAGATACTAGAGATAACGTAATGATACATTTAGTAGGCCCGTAAATCATTGAATCGCTATAATTTTATTTTTAATTTAACTTTAACTAATATGAATTTAATACCTATTAATTAAAAGATGCTAAACATAACTGTATTAAACTAAAAACGAAAACATTAAAAAATAGTAGTTTAATCATTATAAAAACTTTAATGCTATCTTCAATAAAATTACTCTTAACTGCATTTATTGCTGGTTAGCACGTTAACACTCGCACATACATAAACAATTGATATACTTAAAGAATATTAATCTTTAAATTTTATTAATATTAAACGATCTTAATAATAAGTTAGTGCACAGTTAGAGGTTTAGTTAGTCGCGGAAAATGCTTAGTAAACCTTTAAAATATATTAACAATATAACGTACAAACTTTCAGTATAATAATATCAAAAACAAGTAGACGAGATCTTCATTTAACAAGTGTGCCAGCATCAATACAATAGTCAGATCCAGTAATACTCCTCGCCTTGTCACTCGCCAGGAACAATATCACATCGCCAACTTCCTCAGGCTGCGTTAACAACTTCAATGCTGTTATCGCTTGTGCCACAGCTTCATAGTCTGGGTTCTCATATCCAGCTGCTTCCATGAAATTAGTCTTAACAGGTCCAGGTCTTACAATGTTCACTCTCACACCAAACTCAGCAAGTTCCATAGCGGAATTCCGTGAGAACTGATCTAGAGCTGCTTTTGAAGCGGAATAACAACCGCTTCTCGGTCCTAATACTCTTTTACTGACCACACTGGAAACATTAACAATATTGCCTTTAGTTTTCTTCAAGTATGGGGCAGCTAGACTTGTCAGTAATACGACTGATCGGACATTAGTACTGAAAATAGCATCGTAGACATTTACAATTTCCTCATCATCGACAGCTTTGGATCTTGAGAAGGCAGCATTATTTACTAGGACATCGATTTTTCCATATTTCTCTGCTGTTTTAGCAACGATTCTCTTTGCGTCTTCTTGTTTTCCAACATCTGCGATTACTATGAGAGCTGGTTTTCCTACTTTGGCGATCTTTTCCGCAACTATCTTGAGTTTAGCTTCGGTTCTTGCTGCGATGACAACATCTGCACCTTCTTTAGCGAATTGTATGGCTGTTGATGCACCAATACCATCGCTAGCGCCGGTAACTATCACGACTTTGTTAGTGAAACTCATGGCTATGTTTTTTTTCTTTAAATTTTGAATATTTTTAGTGTAGCTATTTGTGTTTTTTTGTAATGGAGTACGTTTGTTGGGGACTATTACTGCTGCAATGTCAGTCTCGGTATACGGAACGTTGTTTAAATACAATATGAGTTTGTTTGTTTCCAAGGCTAATTTTGCGATAAACAGATAAACAATACTATTTCATAACTTTTGCAATAGTAGTGAAATTAAATTAACTAAGTCACTATGACAATGCAGATATAAATTGTTGAGCTTTTGACCTAGCGGTGTGTGGTGTTGATATAATTTTTTGATCTAAAGAATTTAGATTCTAAGTACCAATCCTGATCACGTCCATAATATATTGATCTGGATAATGTTTAGGTATGCCATAAAACCTATAAGTATATTATGCCGTGACCATGCCCCCACGTTTTGGTCTTTTTCATTTTCAAATTAGTATGAAATTTAAAAAAAAACAATAGAATTTAAAAAAACAATGTTCATGGCTGATATAGGTTTTATGGCATAAACATATTTCCTCTAATGTCTTTATCCAGTCGACAACGTTTGTAAAGTTTGTATGAAATAAAAGTGTTAGACTTTTCCCTTAATAATGCCAATTTAATTGGACAAAACAATTTGATCACGATCAGCCAAAGTTGGGTTATATCGGATATGACCAATTACCTCCATTTTGGCGTTTTTAAACCGTTACACTACACAAAATAAACAAGCGTCATGATGATTGGAACGTTCTCGCCATATCATGGTGTCCTAAAACTGAAGGCAGATATTTCCCACTTAACTATTATCGCAAAGACAGAACACTATTCTGGCAAATAGTAATTGGTTTCTATCGTGTGTTTATTGCAAAAAATCACACCAAAGTGTGATCATCTCATTAACACTATTGTTAATTTGCTCCATTCGTGGTAAATTAACAGACGGGCAGTTTTTTATAAATATATTCTATATTTATAAAAAACTTGCTGCGCCCCGCGTTTTCACCCGCGTAAGTCTCGATCCCGCGGTATTTTCCATAAACCTTTTCTTAATGGAACACACTTTCAAAATTTCATATCTCTAGGACTAGCGAATTGGGCTCTGCGTTGATATATTATAAGTCAGTCAGGACTTTGAATTTTGTATGTATAGATAGATGAATGAACGCGATCTGCCTTGTCATAGTGACACAGTACTTCAGCTATTGCAAAGTTATGAAATAATCTATCTGCGAGGATCGTTCCGTATCGCACAATTGACCTTGTAGTCGAATAATAGACATAAGTACATACTCACTCGTATTGTATTTAAACAACGCTCCGGACGTGTGGACTATCAAATCGCTCGTACAACTCTAGAACTAACATACTCCCTTACAAAAAACGCAATAATTCTATAAATATCCCATATTTAGAGGCGAATAAACACAGCCATGAGTTTCGCTAATAAAGTCGTGATAGTAACCGGCGCCAGTGATGGCATTGGCGCATCAACAGCCATACAATTCGCTAAAGAAGGCGCAGATGTTGTCATCGTAGCAAGAACCGAAGCTAAACTCAAGAAAGTTGCAGAAAAGATCTCCAAAATAGGAAAACCAGCTCTCATAGTAATAGCAGATGTTGGAAAACAAGAAGATGCAAAGAGAATCGTTGCTAAAACAGCAGAGAAATATGGGAAGATTGATATTCTAGTAAACAATGCTGGTATGTCAATAACCAAAGCTGTCGATGACGAGGAAATTGTAAACTCCTACGACACCATATTCAGTACTAACGTGCGATCAGTCGTGTTACTGACAAGTCTAGCTGCCCCATACTTGAAGAAAACTAAAGGCAATATTGTTAACGTATCCAGTGTGGTCAGTAAGAGGGTATTAGGGCCCAGCATAGCTTGTTACTCGTCTTCAAAAGCAGCTCTAGATCAGTTCTCGCGGAACTCTGCTTTGGAACTTGCCCAGTTTGGTGTGAGAGTGAACATTGTGAGTCCTGGACCTGTCAAGACTAATTTCATGGAAGCAGCTGGATATGAGAATCCAGATTATGATGGTGTAGCACAAGCGATGACAGCGTTGAAGTTGTTAACGCAGCCTGAGGAAGTTGGCGATGTGATATTGTTCCTGGCGAGTGACAAGGCGAGGAGTATTACTGGATCTGACTATTATATTGATGCTGGCACATTAGTCAAATGAAGATCCTGCTTAGTTTTTTTTTTGATATTACTATATGCGACAAGTTTGTGCTTAAAGAATTAGTAATTTTAAGTACCTAAGAGTAAGTGTTTTTCAGAGTGCATAATAGTTTGAATGTGATTAAAATAATATTATTGGAAATTAAGTATTATTTATTCTGCCCAAGTAGTTCAATTCAATTCAATTTATTTATTTGCTTAGAAAAAGGTACAATACGGTGTTACAATTTATAATATGTCCAACTATTTCTACCAAGTATGGTGTGCAAATTGAGTTGAGTTTATAAATAAACTAGCAGATTCCCCAGATTAACTAGGTTGCCCTCGCGTAAGGACCGATTTAAAAAATTCTTTCACCAATAAAAAGCTACATTATCGAGAACTAATATAGGCTACTTTTGATCCCGATATTCATACGGGATCGGGACTTACGCGATAATACTTCTACGCAATGACCGTCGCGGGTAACAGCTAGTTTCCAAATAAAATTATATTCGCGAATTTAAATAAAAATAAAACTGTCATTATCACAGATTTTCATAATCATGATAATTATGATAACAACTCAATATTCCTTGGTGTTTGTTTTTATAATAAAATTTGATTATTCTAATATTCAGATGTTAATTATTTGAAAAACTACCTTTTACCCCGACGGTCTTTGTATCATTTATAGGCGATATTTATTATTTTAAATGGACGATAAACGTTTCCTTTGAACGTTTTCTCTGACTAACAGCGGTTGTAGAATCTGCCTTAACTGGTTAAAAATAAATAAATAAATAATAAATAAATTACAGTTCTGTGAACAACACACAGCGCGCCATCTTTCCCCATGGTAAGCTACTAAGTATGTTTTACGGTGACTAGACAACGGATATAATACATAAATTTACTTTTCTTTTGTAAATACATACATATTATAAATAGAGAGACACCCAGCCCAGATACAGATATTTATTTTTGCATAAATACTTGCACCCGCCGGGAATCGAACCCGCAACGGATAAGGACTAGATTACAAAAGCTAAGTAATCGTTCTTAACTGTCAAAGTTATAAGCTGTTGCAGTTCGAGCAATCGAGGGATTAAAAGGACAGTCTACCTACTCTTTCTCCATACAAACGTAGTCGAACGTTTCCTCCCTGGATAAAGACATTAGAGCAAATATGTTTATGCCATACAATATACACTATATCTGCCGTGACTATGCACTTACACAGATTATCAGTGTACAATGTACCTTAATACAATACACATACTATATATATATATAATACAAGTACAATACCTTTTGATCTAAGGAATTAATAGTGTACACTATTAATTCCTTAGATCAAAAGGTAGGTACACTGTTTTTTTCTTTTAGCATCTTAAGGGAATACATAATTTGTTATGTTTTTGCAATGCACAGCTATACAAAGCGTCATTTTGTAAATTTATCTAAAAATTACTTACCTAGTTTGTTTACGAAAAAAAATATGAAGTTTACAAGACCAATACATTTTTATCTTAAATTTTCATGGATTTTCTCTTATAACTTTCTTACTTACAAGTTTTGCAACACAAAATGTTAATTTTTCTTTTGTGAGACCTATAGTTCGTCAAATAAACTTTTCAGATGTAACTTTTCAATTGACTATTTGTATACTGACCTTTCTCCTCCGTGTGTTCCTCCTCTTCATCCGCCGGGGGCTGCTTGTGCGCCAGCGCGTGTTCCCGCAGCGCCTTGTGGTCGGAGAACGTGAGGTCGCAGTTGTTGCAGCGCGCGCGCGCAGCCAGCGCCTCGCCGTGCTCCTCGCGTCTGCGGGGGGGTACCACATGAGGAAACTATAGGCATCCTACCGACTGCGCCGTGCCAGTGAAACTATACCCTTATAGGCATCCTACCGACTGCGCCATGTCAATGAAACTATACCTTATTTCAGAAACTTAGATCAAAAATGTTAACACAGAACTGAAAATTTTAAAGGAGAACGTAAATAAAGAGCTGTCACTTTCTAATAAATCTACGGTGGTGGCCGTCCGTAGAACTAGTAGTTCCGTGGACGGTCACCATCACTTTCAATAGAAAATGCGCGACAACAGCGCAACATGGCGCAGATCAAATCGGCACAAAATGCAGTGCGCTATGACCTGTCCAGCGACTTGTACCATGGAGGTCAGTGCGCTCTAAGTAGGTAACGCATCGGCCAATCAGAGTTAGATTCTTACTTCACCCACTGCCTACAATGGTGAGTTGTGTTTTGTAGAGAAATTCGCGGTAGGTATCCTACCGACTGCGCCATGTCTATGGTTCTATTCCCTTTTTCTGAAACTTAGCTAAAAATGGAAACAAAGAACTGCCAATTTTAAAGGAAATCGTAATTAAAGAGCTGTCACTTTCAAATAAATTGGGATTTTTGTTTGCATTTTTGATCTAAGTTTATGAAATAGGATATAGCTGATAACTTGCAAACTGATTTTATTAACTATATGGTAGTGTTAAATAACATTCATCATTATTAATGGTATTGCCGTTTGATAGTTCACTAGCGATAGCCTATCGATAGTTGTGGCAAATCGATAGTATCTATAGTAACCTTTCTTTCAATAGTATTGGTTGGAGTACGTAGCTATTGAATAACAGCCTACTATCGATAGCGTAAAACTATCGATAGTATCAATACTTTAATTCTTATATCTCGGAAACTATTAATCCTAGGCTACTAGTGTCCTTGCAGAAATGATAGAGCCGCCTCCGAGCCTCTTCGAGACCTTCATTTCGAATGACAGCTGTCAATATCGGATCGAAGATCTCGAAGAGCTCTACCACTTCTGCAAGGAAACTAGTAGCCTAGGATTAATAGTTTCCGTGATATAAGAATTTTAGTATCGATACTATCGATAGTTTTACGCTATCGATAGTAGGCTGTTATTCAATAGGTATCAATCCGTTCCGGGATATAAGCATTTGACAAGCAAGTTTGGCAGCTATCAACCAAATTAAAGATCTCGACGAGCTCTATCATTTCTGCAAAAAAACTATTGGCCCAGGGTAATTTTTTTCCGGGCAATAAGCATTTTTATTCCCTCTCCCTTCCCCCTAACTTTACTTTAACTTGGTTGATAGAGGTATATGTACCTACCTGTGGTTATACATATGGTTCCGCTGGTCGAAGCGCGCCCCGCAGATGCTGCAGTCATAGTGCGTGTCCGCGAGGCCGCGCCCCGACAGATGTCGCTTGCGGTGTTGGTAGAGGTATATGTACCTACCTGTGGTTATACATATGGTTCCGCTGGTCGAAGCGCGCCCCGCAGATGCTGCAGTCATAGTGCGTGTCCGCGAGGCCGCGCCCCGACAGATGTCGCTTGCGGTGTTGGTAGAGGTATATGTACCTACCTGTGGTTATACATATGGTTCCGCTGGTCGAAGCGCGCCCCGCAGATGCTGCAGTCATAGTGCGTGTCCGCGAGGCCGCGCCCCGACAGATGTCGCTTGCGGTGTTGGTAGAGGTATATGTACCTACCTGTGGTTATACATATGGTTCCGCTGGTCGAAGCGCGCCCCGCAGATGCTGCAGTCATAGTGCGTGTCCGCGAGGCCGCGCCCCGACAGATGTCGCTTGCGGTGTTGGTAGAGGTATATGTACCTACCTGTGGTTATACATATGGTTCCGCTGGTCGAAGCGCGCCCCGCAGATGCTGCAGTCATAGTGCGTGTCCGCGAGGCCGCGCCCCGACAGATGTCGCTTGCGGTGTTGGTAGAGGTATATGTACCTACCTGTGGTTATACATATGGTTCCGCTGGTCGAAGCGCGCCCCGCAGATGCTGCAGTCATAGTGCGTGTCCGCGAGGCCGCGCCCCGACAGATGTCGCTTGCGGTGTTGGTAGAGGTATATGTACCTACCTGTGGTTATACATATGGTTCCGCTGGTCGAAGCGCGCCCCGCAGATGCTGCAGTCATAGTGCGTGTCCGCGAGGCCGCGCCCCGACAGATGTCGCTTGCGGTGTTGGTAGAGGTATATGTACCTACCTGTGGTTATACATATGGTTCCGCTGGTCGAAGCGCGCCCCGCAGATGCTGCAGTCATAGTGCGTGTCCGCGAGGCCGCGCCCCGACAGATGTCGCTTGCGGTGTTGGTAGAGGTATATGTACCTACCTGTGGTTATACATATGGTTCCGCTGGTCGAAGCGCGCCCCGCAGATGCTGCAGTCATAGTGCGTGTCCGCGAGGCCGCGCCCCGACAGATGTCGCTTGCGGTGTTGGTAGAGGTATATGTACCTACCTGTGGTTATACATATGGTTCCGCTGGTCGAAGCGCGCCCCGCAGATGCTGCAGTCATAGTGCGTGTCCGCGAGGCCGCGCCCCGACAGATGTCGCTTGCGGTGTTGGTAGAGGTATATGTACCTACCTGTGGTTATACATATGGTTCCGCTGGTCGAAGCGCGCCCCGCAGATGCTGCAGTCATAGTGCGTGTCCGCGAGGCCGCGCCCCGACAGATGTCGCTTGCGGTGTTGGTAGAGGTATATGTACCTACCTGTGGTTATACATATGGTTCCGCTGGTCGAAGCGCGCCCCGCAGATGCTGCAGTCATAGTGCGTGTCCGCGAGGCCGCGCCCCGACAGATGTCGCTTGCGGTGTTGGTAGAGGTATATGTACCTACCTGTGGTTATACATATGGTTCCGCTGGTCGAAGCGCGCCCCGCAGATGCTGCAGTCATAGTGCGTGTCCGCGAGGCCGCGCCCCGACAGATGTCGCTTGCGGTGTTGGTAGAGGTATATGTACCTACCTGTGGTTATACATATGGTTCCGCTGGTCGAAGCGCGCCCCGCAGATGCTGCAGTCATAGTGCGTGTCCGCGAGGCCGCGCCCCGACAGATGTCGCTTGCGGTGTTGGTAGAGGTATATGTACCTACCTGTGGTTATACATATGGTTCCGCTGGTCGAAGCGCGCCCCGCAGATGCTGCAGTCATAGTGCGTGTCCGCGAGGCCGCGCCCCGACAGATGTCGCTTGCGGTGTTGGTTGAGGTTGGTGACTTGAGCGTACGCTTTGTGACAGCCCGGCACTTGACACACGAACGGACGCTCGCCAGTGTGCAACCGGACGTGGTTGTTGAGGTTTGTCACCTGCAATAACAAATGGTTTTTTTTAATGTATTTTCGAGTGACAGTGGCTCTAATATTAACGCAGGAATGACAGGAGATGTGGCAAAAATCTCTCTGCTCTGCTACTACATAATAGTGATTTAGTTATTAATTGAGAGTGGTATTGGTCTAGTGGTAGATACGCCGACTTTCATTTCGAAGCTCGTGGTTTCGAATCCCTGCCGACCGCCAACAAATGTCTTACTCTTTAAAAAAATATGTGTGCCCAATTAACATCGCTTTTATGTAGAAGAAAATCATCGCGAGGAAACCCGTGCCTTAAGATCACATAGAACGGTTATATTATGAGGCTTTATATGGAAAACCAGCTGAAACTCTCTCTGAGACCAGATCCGCTGCCTCAAGATCCATAAGGTTCCGACCTCATTTACTCTAAAGCAGGGGTTCCCAAACTTATTTGAGTCGCGCCCCCCTTTCGCCCATAAAAAAAATCCGCGCCCCCCCCCCGTCCTCCAGTCCAGATTGTCAGGTCAGGATAGTATTGATAGATAGGATTGGTAAGTTGTACCAAATACCTTTAAAAACGCCCGTGAGGGTCACCTCACGAGCGCTATCAAAGGTATTTGGTCACTGCCAGCCTAGAGGCTGATATTGGCCGACTGAGGAAACAATATTATGTTCTTCACAGGCGTCAATTTCAATTAATTTCATTGGTCGTATCGAGCCGTCTGGAATACATTCTCTCAGCGATAGCAGGTATTAACTGCACAGGTGGCCCACGCCCCCCTTGAAATGTGTCTGGCCAAGTTAGGGAACCCCTGCTGTAAAGGAATAATGCTCCAGTTTACTTCAAAGGATATAATGATTCATTGGACTAACCGCTGCAACATTCGTATCGGCTTATAATCAGGATTTAGCGGTGACATATCACATAGCATCTAATTTCATATGAATTGTAATTGTTTATAGGCTCGTTTTTCTCAAATAGACCTTCTCAAATTAGGTATTTTTTTTGCATGATAGTTCATTTTGCCAGTGGGAAAACCAGCTCAGGTCTTTGATAAATTTAGCCCCTATACTTCGTTCTCTAATTTCTGACTACGATCTGACTTTTTGGTTCTTTGTATTTGACATTTTTTCGTCAGGAAGAAGTGTCAAATCATAGTCTACAATTAAAAAACGAAGTATATTTACGTTTTTTTTTAATTTGTGGGAGGCTTTTTACGTGATTATGATTAAACTATCCCGTCCCTCTTTTTTAGGTCCTTGCCGGCCTGCCGGCATCCTATTCTAAGGACACTTACTTGAGTGAAAGCCTTCCCGCATTCAGAGCACTTGAATGGTCTTTCGTTGGTGTGGATACGGAGATGCGCGCGAAGATTGTTGGACTGAGAAAATGCTGAAACAGTAAGGTGAAGAAATACTAAGCAATTGTAGTTCTGGGTGGACTTGTGAAGTTTATCTAAGATTCAGAATAGAGTAGAGTTAGGTTCATTCGCATTTATACTTCATAACTGATTTCGGCTACAGTGTCTATATTTCAGCTAATTGATTTAAGGATCCGATCTAATATTATGTGACCTCACATGACTTATGTAACCTATTTTGGCAGTAAAAGTGCATGCACAGTTGCCACATGTCAGGACTCCATTTACATAATTATAAGAGATGTTAGACGGCGGTTTATACTTAATATGTTCGCGCTTTGTGTCTAGATCCAGCCGTCTCTAATTTTCAACACTTTTATGTCTTTTTCTTTAAGAAAAATTTAAGTGCGCTATTAACATCGCTCTTACGGTGAAGGAAAACATCGTGAGGAAACCGACATATCCTAGGATAAACCACGGTCCGAAGGCATGGGATATTCGCCAATGCGGGGTAGGCTCCCGTGGCGTCTTAAGCCCTCTAAGAAATCACGTACAATGGCCCAATTGTGAGGCTAAGTGCGGAAAAGGCTCAGCGAAACTAACTAACTACACTTTTTCTTAAGTTAGTAAGTAATAAGTTTGTTAAGTACCTTTATTGCAATATGTGCAGACGAAGCGTCGCTCCGCGCGATGGTTCCGCATGTGGCTCTGGAGCTGCATGTTCTTGTGGAACGACTTGTGGCACACCTTGCACGTATATGGCGCTTCGCCCTCCTGTAATACAACACTTACTTAAATTATGCAATACTCTATTAAATTCTGCCTTTGACGGCCTCTGTGCCGCGTTGCGCGAAGCTCCGACTCCAATGCAGAAAGTTGCGGGTTAGATTCCAGACGGGTGCAAGTAAAAAATAAATTTAAAAAAAAAATTTGCCTAAAAATAAATTTTTGTTTCTTTTTTTAATCTTTTGATTTTTTAAATCTTTTTTATTGCTATTGACCACTATCCCAACCAAGTGTATGGTCTTATGTGTAGCATGCACATCCGACCTAACTTTCAAATTAATATTGATCAATATTAAATTGAATACAATGGTTTTGATTATTTTGGAAATTATTATTCCACAATTATAGTTCTGGGCTGCAATATTGGAAGGAAGGTAGAGAGACCTTTGCCTTGCAGTGGGACAGTTAAAGCTCTTAATACTAATCTAATCCTAATAGTAATGAATATTGACCTGTTCTGATGAAGACTGTTGCTGTGACTGGTCAGAGTTCTCCTCGACAGTGACTTCAATCATGCCATCATTATCGATAGTCACCTCCGTCATGGAGTTGTCATCGATGGTCACTTCCGGCATCAACGGCTGACATTTTATACATGCCAGCACACCTTCCTGGTTTGTTTCAAACAGTTGCTGGAATCATTATAGAAAGGGTTCATGTATTTTATGTTCAGGAGGAATAGAATGTTGTATATTTTAGAATGCTGAAGTTATGAAATAGAAAGAAGAAAGTAAACAAGTACATAGGTACCTACAATGTTAGTTTCAAAAGTGTCAACATAGAAAAATAAGTAGGTACCTACAAAGGTGTAAAATGTAAACAGCTTCTAAAATGAATTTAGTTTGAGATCAAATTGTGAGCTTCGCTACGTGTTCAATACCTGCCAAGGTTCACTATCCAAATAAAAAAAGGAATTCAGGCGTTTTTTTTACCCAGCTCCGAGCCAGACGTAAAAAAAAACAAGCCGAGCGACCGCTCTCGTCGGACCAAATCAAATAAAAAAAATACGCGCGGGCAGGTTTTAAATGTTTTTTATCAATATTTTTGGACGTTGCAATAAAATTTTATAGTTGCAACAAAGTTAACTTCAATGATCTATATGTTTGTTAGCGACTGAGCCGCAGAATACCTTCTACTAGCGTTATTTTTGTAACATTCTCGCAAAGAAAACAAAAAATAATGATTTGAGCAATATGAAAGGACGGCCGTAAAGTAGTGAAATCACTTACCACCGCCAGATTTTGGCAAATCCCACACGCATTCATTGTTGTTAAACAATATTTAGGCGGTTAGAAACAATATAATACATTAAAATCACGAAAAATTGAATTTTTTCGAAGCGCTTTTGATTCGACATGAAAAATAGCAAGGGCGTAGCGGGCCGCCGGAGAATGATTGGTGAGGGAGGGGGAGGGGAAGAAAGACAAGCAAGAGGGGCAAGGAAATCACGGAGAGGGAGGCGACTGGGGCCCCTCAAAAGAAAAGGGCCCTTATATTCCACCATAGACAACACAATTTTATTAGTCAATTCTTGGAACGCAGCCATAAAAATATTTGAGCGGTAAGAATTTTAATTTTTCAATATAAAAATATTTAAAATAAATACATATATTACTTCGTGACATTTCTGCATAATTACTTTGTTTCCAATCGAAGTTATATTTTGATGAGTATGAGAGATTTGATGAGCAAAGAAAATTATTATTATTTTTTTCCTTCATCATGGCATCGATCCACGAAGTGTTGTAACTTCGCACATCTGCCAGCGTCGAGTTTATTATCGTATCCTTCTTCTTCTTTTAGCTTTGGCGTCGTACATCTTGTACATCTTGCCATTATCAAGTATTGGCCCGATCGGCTTAAAAGTTTCAAGTCGGGTGCTATGGCAAAGCGGTGGCAACTTTACCATAACTTTCACGGAGCTTTGGCAGGAGAGACGAAGAAAGTCCATGTTTAACACTGAATTTTGTTTTCACTACACTTGTGCACATTCACGGAACTAAATTGAATAGGATCCCACCCAAAATTACACAATTTAACCCGGTTTACAACATAGTTTCACGTAAACAAAATTGGAGCGCGTCATGTTGTCTCCACGTTCCCGCCAAAAAAAAAATTAATTATTGGAGTTACTAAAATAAATAGCGCTTAGCTCATAAAAGTTACCATGTTCAAGGCTGGTTGGGACAGTATAGAACTTATCCTGCCCTTTTTTCGATGACAATAATAAAAAAAAACCATATTTTTCCATTGTATGTTTTTCACGAGATTTTATTTTTGTTCGTTCGTTATATTGAGTCGATTTCGCGAAGAAATCAAATAAATTATTTTGTAACATGTAACTCTGTACAGTGAGTGATTTATTTAAAGATTTGGCGGTGTTAATACTCAGAAAAAAACCCGTCCGCAAACAAATATCTGTGGTATAATTTCGATTAAAGTTACGATAGATTTTCAACAATGTCTGAGAAACCAGTTGCTGCTAGTGGCGTGCAGCCAATTGTTAAGATCGGGCACTACACCTTGGGCAATACTTTGGGCGTCGGCACCTTCGGTAAAGTTAAGATAGGGGAACATCAGTTGACAAAACACAAGGTCGCAGTTAAGATTCTCAATCGTCAGAAGATAAAATCTCTAGATGTCGTAGGCAAGATTAGACGAGAAATACAAAACCTTAAACTCTTTAGGCACCCTCACATCATCAAACTGTATCAGGTAAACATTTGATCAAATGATTTTTTATTTGTAGAAAATCCTTAGTCAAATCACTCTGTTGCTAAAAAAAAAATCCTAAAGTACAAAATGTACATACATACATTTTGTTTTCAGGTAATATCTACCCCAACAGACATCTTCATGATAATGGAATATGTCTCGGGTGGAGAACTATTTGACTACATAGTTAGAAAGGGCAAGCTACAGGAACACGAAGCCCGTAGATTCTTCCAACAGATTATATCCGGTGTAGACTACTGCCATCGACACATGATAGTCCATCGAGACTTGAAGCCTGAGAACTTGCTGTTAGACCACAATATGCATGTTAAAATAGCCGACTTTGGACTATCCAATATGATGATGGATGGGGAGTTTCTTAGGACTTCTTGTGGATCACCTAATTATGCTGCCCCAGAGGTAAGACAAACACCTTTATCTTCACTTCATCACTGAATGGTGTTGTAAAATAATAAATGACTGTATACATTACACATTTCTTCTTTACATTGCTTTCTTCAACTGTTTCTTTATAAATCTCCTTTTACCTGCAATCTGTATTTTCTGGGACTTAATTAATAAATTATTGAATGAACGGGAACAGAAATAAAACGTGCAATTCAAACCTTGCCATGATTTAATTTTTGAATTTGTATTCAATAATTTTGTCGTGCAAAATTTACAAAATAAAACATTTGTTTTTAATGATGATGATGCATCCAAATTACAGGTTATATCGGGAAAACTCTATGCCGGCCCAGAAGTAGATGTATGGTCATGCGGCGTCATACTCTATGCACTTCTTTGTGGAACTCTCCCATTTGACGACGAGCATGTTCCCACTCTGTTCCGTAAGATCAAATCCGGTATATTCCCCATACCGGAGTATTTGAACAAGAGTGTTGTGAGTCTGCTGTGCACGACGCTGCAAGTAGACCCGATGAAGAGAGCTACCATCGAGGATGTGAAGAAACATGAGTGGTTCCAGAAAGACCTGCCTGGGTATTTATTCCCATCGCCTGTTGAACAGGTACTGTTGTTGTTTTGATTTGTTAAATTACTAAAGTCAAAGTCAAATATATTTATTCATTTAGAACATGTATAAACGGCATGATCACTTAGAAATGTCGAGATTTCGGAACGCGCGATCTTATATTAGCCATGACCGTTTGGCAACGTTTTGACTTTCTCATATTAAAAAAAATCTAAATTTTAAATCTATTCTAATAAAAAAAAAATGTTAGGTATTGCATGGTCATGGCAAATGTAGGGTTTTATGGTATAAACATATTTGCTCTAATGTCTTTATCCAGGGAGGACTATGTTTCTATGGAGAAAGAGTAGGTAGACTTTCCCCCTAAGTACTAATTGAAGACAGACAATTATTGACCAAGCGAGCTTAGCGTCTCTGCTTTAAGAGGATAGTCTCCATTCTCTTTCTCCATACAAACGTATTACATTTTCCTCCCTGGATAAAGACATTAGAGCAAATATGTTTATGCCATAAATCTTATATCTGTCATGACTATGCCTCTACCTTTTTTTATATTATTATAATTAGAAAATAAAAAAAATAAAAAGGTAGATGCATTGTCATGACAGATATAGGTTTTATGGCATAAACATATTTGCTCTAATGTCTTTATCCAGGGAGGAAAATGTAAACTATGTTTGTATGGAGTAAGAGAATGGAGACTATCCTCTTATTATGACTGACAAAATTTGCTTTTGTCTGTCAGTATGTTTGTATGTTTCTATAAAACCAATTCTCCTAGCCCTTTATTCTAGCCTCTAGATAGGATAAAGGATCTAAAGCCCTTTATTCCAATATCACGAGTAATAGTTAGTTAGTTTCGCTGGGTCTTTTCCGCACTTAGTCTCAAAATTGGGCCATTGCGCGTGATTTCTTAGACGGGTTAAGCAGTAAGACGCCACGGGAGCCTACTCCGGATGGCGAATATCCCATGCCTTCGGATCGTGGTGAGTCCTAGGACATGTTGGTTTTCTCACGATGTTTTCCTTCACCGTAAGAGCAATGTTATTAGCGCACATAACATTTTCTTAAAGAAAAAGACATTAGCCGGCCGCGCCGGCCTGGATTCGAACCCACGACTCTCGGAATGAAAGTCGGGGTATCTACCACTAGACCAACACCGGTCTAACACGAGTAATAATATTCCAGGATAGCAGCGTAATAGACACGGAAGCGATAGCAGAAGTGTGTGACAAGTTTGGAGTGAAAGAGCATGAGGTTCACAACGCGCTGCTCAGCGGCGACCCTCACGACCAGCTCGCTATAGCGTACCACCTCATCATAGACAACAAGCGCATCGCCGATGAGGCAGCCAAGGCGGAGATAAAGGACTTCTATGTTGCTAGTGAGTGAGAATTGCCTTGCGCTCTACGGTGTGACGTCACTGACTGACGTAAATAAAATGTCAACTATTAAGGTTTCTAGACGTCAAATTAATAACACCTACAATCCACCAGTGTAGAAGCATATTTAATAAAATAATAGTTTTATTTTCTAATTTTTAATTTTTAAAATTTATTTCCCAATTCTAGTCAAATTCAAGTAGTATAAAATAATAGTTTCATTAAATAAAAACCCACTTCTAGTCAAATTCAAGTAGTATAAAATAATAGTTTAATTAAATAAAAACCCAATTCTAGTCAATTTCAAGTAGTGTAATGTAGGGAACTGTCCGCACCGCAGGCAACTCCCCGCCCACGACTAGCGAGATCTCGCGGCCGCACCCGGAGCGCATCGCGCCGCTGCGGGACTCGTCCGTGCCGCCCGCGCCGCACCCGCAGCACCCGCCGCTCGACAAGGCGAGGGGGACGCCTGTCAAACGGTAATCGGAACTATATTTTTCACCTCACAACCTCGGAAAGGATCGTTTTGCACGCTGATTTCTGCGTGCAAAATCGCATTTTGCGCCCTAGCGTGGAAAGAGATTTTAAAATTCGAATCTGTCTTCTCGATACTTTTATATAGAGCAAGTCCTTTGAAAATGCGCTAACCGGAACCTCATTTCTTTTTTTTTTTTGTTCATGGCATCGAACCACGAAGTATTGTTGCACATTGCCAATGTAGTGTTTATTGTTTATTATCATTAGTATCAAGCAGGTTTTTCCATGAATTATTCAATTTAGAGATTGTTAGCTTGTTTTTATTATTTACGGTACAATAAGCGGTATATAATACCGAATTGAGTTTTCTACCGGAAAAATGCACCTAGCGTTTTCCTCGCTGTAGTGAGGTGAAAAATTGTGTGTTTCACTCGGCAGCAAAGTTTTTTTGCATCTCGTACCTTTGAAACCTTTGCGACGCTCAGGTTTCAATACAAGTACTCGCTGCAAAAACGAACTTTGCAGCCTTGCATAACAAATAACTATTACTAATATAGTGAACAAACAATGATTAACAACTGCATAAATTATGTTTCTTCTTTGAGCTTCCAAAGTTGACAGACTGAAACAAATGTTACATAATTTGTCATATGCTGATACTAGGAGGTAGCTTTAACTGCTTTTTGAAAAAATGCTTTCAAAAACTTTAGTACCCGGCGGGATTCGAACCCGCGACTATTGGTAAAAAAAAATTGTTGTTGTCAATTGTTGTTGTATTGTTTTTTTTTTTTTAAAAAAAGCAGTATTCCTAATAGGCCAGCGTTTGGGGAGTTTCCCTATTAAGCCGCTTTGCAAAAGGTGGTGTAACAAATTTTATGATTTAATGTTATTTAGGTATATTTGCTTAATATAAATCTCAGTTTTCGACCTCGGGCCACGACGGGGTATGTCCGATATTTTGACTTTTATGTGTTAAAATGCCGTTTTGTTTAAATATTGTCTCAACATTAGGTCGTATGACAAAAGAGTCTTAGAAAGGTATGTAAATGATAAAAAAACCTTACATTCCGTCCCTACATGTCAATTCTGTAAGTCTAACAGATTAAAAGTTACAATCAAAAAAAGGATAAAAAAATCATCTAAATAAGTCGTCAAAATACAATGATTAAATTTTTTACGAAATTTATTCTCTAATCGCCTCTATATACAGCAACAACAAATTATTTGTGTTTGTAAACCCAAAAGGCATCCTCTTCGAGGATATCACGTCTGCCTCCATCGAAACCTCCAACCCACCTAAGTCACATCGGCTGAAGCCAATCTCCGTATGCCTTGCGTGCGGGTATGATCCCAGAGAAGAACAGGCTTAGGAAAGCCTGCCAAATCACCAGAGACCCACCCTTTGTTGAAGTGATTGATTGATTGATGGAGCTGAAGAGCACTGCGGCCAAGAAGTAGGACCGCAGAAGCGCCTCCGTCGGTTGGACTGGAATACAGCTACACAAACAATACACTCGAATCTTATGCAAATACCGCGCCACTTTCGAGGTCCAGATATAAATCGGAACATTTGATGACTTATTTAGATGATTTTTTATCCTTTTTTTGATTGTAACTTTTAATCTGTTAGACTTACAGAATTGACATGTAGGGACGGAATGTAAGGTTTTTTATCATTTACATACCTTTCTAAGACTCTTTTGTCATACGACCTACTGTTGAGACAATATTTAAACAAAACGGCATTTTAACACATAAAAGTCAAAATATCGGACATACCCCGTCGTGGCCCGAGGTCGAAAACTGAGATTTATATTAAGCTAATATACCTAAATAACATTAAATCATAAAATTTGTTACACCACCTTTTGCAAGGCGAATTTCTCCAGTTATTGGCCTATACGTGTGGATTTTACATATCTGGAATGTGTCATCTTATATTGTAATCATTTCCATGTAATATGGGAAGTTACAAGCCGAGTCGATCTGCAAAGTTCGCCGGTAGATGTCACTACGAGGCCTTACTCGCAAGAACACACGAGGAGGTGCTTCCTTAAATTCGACCTGGCTGGAGGGCTACCCGTGGCGAAGCGGTTAACGCGTTGGTTCGGATTACAAATGTCGCGGGTTTGAATCCCGTCGGGTACTAAAGTTTTTGAAAGCATTTTTTCAAAAAGGAGTATTCCTAAGTGTGGATTAACAATAAGAAATAATGTTTACAGGTAGCTTTTAATTTTCCTCTTGATACCGCAGTCTTTGATAGACTATAATCAGTATGGTTACGAGTATAATGTGACGTAAAACGCACTAGCCAGTGCCAATGCTAGGACTAGGAGGTAGCTAAGGACTAAACATTTAATTCGTGTCCTTAGCTTGCTACTTCGTTTTTCAATTGTAGACTTGTCATCTGCAATTGAAAAACGAAAAACGACTACAATATTATTTTCGTTTCAGAGCGAAATGGCATCTAGGCATCAGATCACAGAGCAAGCCGAACGATATCATGCTGGAAGTATTCCGAGCTATGAAGGCTCTAGACTACGAATGGAAGGTCATCAATCCTTACCACATCAGGTAAACACTAAAAAAAGCGACTAACGAAACGTCAGAAGCAGAAGGTTGAGGGTTCGATTCCCGTTTGGAACAAGTATTTATGCTTAAAGGTGATCGCACATTTATCAGCACCGTATGAGGTTCACAACGCACCGCACTTTACGAAATGCGGCGCGTACGATGCGGGTGAAACGTGCGTTTGACATCATTACATACAATAAATTCTATAATGCGGCAAGTGCGGCGTGTACGGTGCTGATAAATGTGCGATCACCTTTAAAATAAATATTTGTTTCTGGTCTGGCTGTCTTTACGTAAAATATGTATGTTATTCTCAAAAGAAGAATATTAGAATTATATCCGTTATCTAGTCACCATAATACAATACAAGCTTTATAGCTTACCATGGGACTACATGGAGCCGTTTGATGGCAACATAACTTATTTTTTACTAGCTGCGTCCTGCGATTTCCCCCGCATAAGTCCCGATCCCGTGGGAATATCGGGATCAAAAGTAGCCTATGTTACTGCTCGATAATGTAGCTTTCTTTTGGAGAAAGAGTTTTTGAAATCTGTCTTGAGTTTATTCATTACAAATATACAGACACACACACTCACACACTCACAAAAATACAAATCTTGCCTCTTTATATTAGTGTAGATTAGAACTACGGATCTAGTAATAAAAGTTATCTATATCGCGACCCCTATCGATCTAGACCCCTAGTTCCAATAATAATGATAGACGGAAATCGTGTAAGTTTAAAAAAGTGTGTTTATTATTATTAATTTCATTGTTAATTAACTTTCAGAGTCAGAACCCAAAACAAAATGACAGATAAATACGTGAAAATGTCCCTGCAACTGTACCAAGTCGACTACAAGTCTTACCTACTGGACTTCAAGTCTCTCTCGGGGGAGAGAGAAGAGCCCGACGACGAGAGCCCGTCCCCCGTGGCCCCGCCCCCGCCCCCGCCGCCCCCCGCCGTGCCCCCGCCCCCCGAGGGGCACCACACGATGGAGTTCTTCGAAATGTGTGCTGCATTGATCATCCAACTGGCCCGGTAATGTAGGCTGAAACTCCTAGAAAGTATGTTGGGAAGCTCCTAGATTGTTCTTTGAAGTCATTGAGTTACAATACCTATAGAGCCACAATATCTAAAGATTCAAAGATTTATTTGCAAAAAGTATGGTAAACTTTTTAAACTAACACGATTGGAACTCATAATTTTATATTTTCCCGGGTCTTAATCGCGTGATTTTTACTTTTTAATTCTCTTACCTCAACGTTTCGACCATGTTGCAACGGTCTTGGTCCCCTTGCGACCAAGACCGTTGCAACATGGTATAAATATAAAATTAAAAAGTATGGTATTACAATTTGGTGTTTTAGGAGTAGTAGTGTCTCACATACATTGCCCACATTTGGCATGTAAAGTTTAAGGTCACATAAAATTAAATTTAAATTCGATATCTAACTGACAACACTTAAAAAATGTCACCTTTTACCTACCTTTTAAATTGACATTTGCTCGAATTTAGGCTTTACACTACTTGCATAACGTTCAAAGTCGCTCGAACGAAGTAAACAAAAACTCTGCGCACGTGAAAGCGTGCGCCGAATTTTGGCGCGGATATTTTTTTTCAGTTTGTGACTATAGGTATTGTAACTCAATGTTTGAAGTGTTATAGCTAGAGCTCAAAATATACGATGTATTTTATAAAGTACGCGTAATTTGTGTATGTGTGCTGTAGTGTGATCTGTTTTAGGTAAAGTGTAAGTGGTAGTGTCGTCGTGTATTTTGAGCTTAAAAGCTGTCGCACCTAACGCGTGGCCTGGTGTACCAAAAGCGCGACGTGGTGGACCAAAAGCGTGACTTTTTGTACCAAATCGTGGCGAGTGTACCAAAAACATGGCGTGGTGAACCAAAAGCATGGCGTTTTGTACCAAAACCGTAGCGTAGTGTACCAAAAGCGTGACGTTTTGTACCAAATCGTGGCGAATGTACCAAAAACGTGGCGTGGTGAACCAAAAGCATGGCGTTTTGTACCAAAACCGTAGCGTAGTGTACCAAAAGCGTGAAGTTTTGTACCAAATCGTAGCGAGTGTACCAAAAAAAAATGGCGTGGTGTACCAAAAGCGCCACGTGATGTACTATAAGCGTGGCGTGGTATACCAAAAGCGTAGCGATATGCACCAAAAGTGTGGCGTTTTGTACCATAAACGTGCCGTGATGTACCAAAGCGTGGCGTGATGTACGGATGCAACGCGCGTATACTACACTTCGTGTCCAGTGCAGCATCTCTCTTTCAGTTTCATACTGTAAGACAGAGAGGGAGAGTCCCACACACGCCACACCACGCGTTAGATGTGACCCGGTTATCATTACTGTGCCGGCACAGTTTATACTACTAGTATATAGAAGTGGGGTACAAGATACATTCTGTGAAATGATGATACATCGAAAATATATTATTTATTCATCGCTACAGCAATAAATTAACAAATTATCAGTAAGGCTTGTATAGAGAAAATCCACCCAAAATACGAGGGCTGTATGATAATTACCCGTGTTATCCGACTGAGACACAAGGATGATCTGACTGTGCCCTATAGTAGGCTCCAGAAAATAAGTAAGTCGTTCTGTAGCACTAGTGTACTTTATTATAATAAACTACCTGAAGACGTATTTGACATGTCCATTACAAGATTCAAAAAATATATTAAACTTAAATTGTGTAATAAGGCGTACTATAGCACGTCGAAATATTTTGATGAGAAGAATCCATGGACATGATTGTTAACTGCTCCTGTTCAGATTAAAGATCTGTATTATGACGATTGTAATATAAAACATGATAAAAAAAAAATAAGTAATTGAAAAAAAAACCCCATGAGTTTCATGTGGTTTCTTCTCATCGGAGGGCGCGTTCCGAAACCTCGGTAAATTAAAATCTCGACGTTTCAAAACGTACGTATGTGTGTATAATATACGTTCTAAATGAATAAAAAATTTTGAGTTTTGAGGGTACCACCGACGCAAAATAAAAATGTCATCATGAAGCGCCATCTTTACAACGATTACAGTTAAAATTTCAGACAGATTTGTCGAGTGGTTTTGTTTTCACAGCTGTTGAAAGTCGCCGCGCAATAGGCAGCCAAAATAGGTCTGGCTGCTACAACTAGTGCGCGGAATTGACGGCAGCCACATACATTTTCAAATAGACTGTATTGGCTGCCGTAGCCAGGATTTCGTGGCTGCCTAGTGCACGGGCACTAGTTTACAACGTCATATGTTTTACTGGGTGCCGCAGCCGGGCTGCCTAGTGCGCAGGGGCCCTAAAAAGCGCTCGATGACTTTCAACAGCTGTGAAAATGAGGAGGAACACTAACTTTTTATCCCGGCAGAGGGCGTTGGGCGACTAATCTTAGGTTTGAATTAAGAACTGTCAAACAGGTGATTTTTACAACTCTCGGCGCCAAATTGGCCATATCGGTCTCAGATCGAAAGAAAAAAAAAACTTGGTGTTTTCATTGGTGGGGGACCATCTTCAAAAAAAAAAAGATCATCCGACCCCAGCGCCATCTGCTCACAGCTTTGCGTGTGCCACCCCATTAAACTACTCAACAAATCTGTCTGAAAATTTAACTGTAATCTTTTTTTTGTCTCGGTGATGCCCTCAGTCGGCAAACACGGGTTCTTATCATACAGCCCTTGTAAAAGTAAAATATAAAATAAATGGGGTAGGTTAGTTTTGTTATTTGAAGACATCATGGGGCTTCTAACTTGTTCTTTAATTATGGACTTTATTTGAATTTCCATTGACATAGTCATTTCGAATTGACCAAAATATATTTATAAATTCTAGTTTACTCTGTACAGATAGTATTTTTTATTGTTATCAGTTATTTTAGTACATTACTTGTCAGTGAATTATTTATTGGATAATAAACAAAACACAAAAAAAACAAATACATATAGAATTGTGTAAACTAGCTGCACCTTGCGGTTTTTCCTGTGCTCGTTCAGGATCTGGAAAAAACGTAAACTATACTCTTAATCAGAATTTTAGAACAAAAATGTAAACATAGAACTGTTAATGTCAAAGGAAAAATTAAATAAAGAGATGTCACTAGAAATATTTTACAAGGAGAAATACATCTTCAAAAATTCTCCCATGACAGGATTCGAACCTGTGCCCCTCGCATGCCGGGCAAGTGCGCTACCACTGCGCCACACGGGCACCCACGTGACATTGTAAATTTATGATTATGATCTCTCCTTGTTTTGTTTACCGACTAAGGCACTTTCAAATAAATGTATGAGTTTTGAGTTTACATTTTTTATCTAAGATTCTGAAATAGAGTTTAGAACTGCAGTTATCCGAAAGTCATTGTAATCGGTTTAGTAGTTTTTGCGAAAAGTACCGAACAAAGACAAAAACAAAATGAACAGTTTTAATTCCTACGAAAATGTTTATTGCGGATAAAACCGCGGTGTGAAGTTAGTTATTTCAAACTAGTTCGGTATTTATTTATCATATTTATATACTTTTCTTTATTAATAATGTTACTTATCTTTAAATTAAAACGATATTAGATATTTCAACTGATGATGGCGCGTCGTTCTATGTGTGCGTGTATACTAACATGGGTGTCGTATAAACATGCAGTTTTTATTAAACTTTTTAAATTCACACTATTTAAGAAAATAAATAGTGCTTTTGAAAAAATGCTTTCAAAAACTTTAGTACCCGGCGGGATTCGAACCCGCGACTATTGGTAATCCGAACCAACGCGTTAAACCGCTTCGCCACGGGTAGCCCTCCAGCCGGGTCGAATTTAAGAAAGCACCTCCTCGTGTGTTCTTGCGAGTAAGGCCTCGTAGTGACATCTACCGGCGAACTTTGCAGATCGACTCGGCTTGTAACTTCCCATATTACATGGAAATGATTACAATATAAGATGACACGTTCCAAACATGTAAACATTATTTCTTAGTGTTAATCCACACTTAGGAATACTGCTTTTGAAAAAATGCTTTCAAAAACTTTAGTACCCGGCGGGATTCGAACCCGCGACTATTGGTAATCCGAACCAACGCGTTAAACCGCTTCGCCACGGGTAGCGGGTTTCCATGTAATATGGGAAGTTACAAGCCGAGTCGATCTGCAAAGTTCGCCGGTAGATGTCACTACGAGGCCTTACTCGCAAGAACACACGAAGAGGTGCTTTCTTAAATTCGACCCGGCTGGAGGGCAGTAACACCCCTAATACCCAGCCCCCCAAAACGGACTGGGAGGGAAGCCTGGGACCACGCCTGAGACGAAAACTGGCAATTTAAAATCCTACCCAGAAGACTCGAAATCCTGCCATCCATACCCAAAAGAAGGTCTTCAAACTTCCAAAACGGAGCACACCTAAGGTAATATATAAATTGGGGCACGAAAAGGCAAAACTTAATTATAGTTAGGGCTACATGGGGACTAACTTTTAAAAGGCGCTCCAAAGTATCGTCAAACTTTGCAGTCTGATCCTGGACAAACCCCGGGACACCATCATCGAAGACAGGGGCCCCCAGAAGACGTAAAGAAGCCCTAGAAACAGCCTGAATGCCCGGAGACACCTCATTGAACCTGCGCGTAATCTCACAAACCTTATCCGGAGACACAGAAGGGTGAAGGTAAATCTCACACTTAGCGAAATTCAGCTCCAATCCCACTCCCGAGAAAGAACTAATAAGGTCACGCAGATCCCCCAACACCACATCCGGATCACCGCCCAGGCAACCGTCATCCAAATACCATACGTTTAGGCTAGACCTCAAAGAGGAGATGCAGGGATGTATGCCCAAGCTGAAAACTGCAGGCCCAAGAGGGTCCCCCTGCTGACAACCGACAGAGGAAAGTAAGAGATTTCCACGGTAGGCCAATTTCGATGCGCTCCCATAACACTGCCTCAAGTAAGGAAGCAAACCGGGAATATGTTGCCCGACCTGGGAAAGAAGTGCGCTCCGATCGAGTGAATTAAATGCATTCTTTACATCCACCTTCAGCAAAACACTTCCGGGATCCCGGGAAATATATAGTGTAAAAATGCGCGATTAAGACCTATGGGGTGATTTTGAAAAATTGTTGCTGATCTTTCCTGTTTCAAAGCTGTTGCTGATAAGAAAAAAATCTAATGAAATTTGCAATATTTTTACGGAATCGACTAGAAAAATGTTGCAATTATCATTTGGATTGAAACAATAGAAATTCATGTTTCATTATTTTCCGATTTTGTATTCCCAATTTGACAGTTAATTTTAATAAATTTTCTTATCAGCAACAGCTTTGGAACAGGATAGATCGGCAACAATTTACAAACACTGTTACACTCGTGAAATGTAACTATGCAGTTATTAATTGTGTTTATAGTAACTGGCATATGATATGACACTTACACACACATAGAACAGCGCACTATCGTAAGTTGCTAAATATATTGGTACAATATTCGTTTTAATACGTACATATTTGTAGGTAATATTTATTTTTAACAAGGGTAGTTTATTTTAAAATAAAGGATAGCCATTTTGCACGCCCGCTCTTAGAAACTTTCCTAAGCGAATATTTAGGTTTTAAATGTTCGGTCTCGCTCCTGCGAGTAGAGCGAAGATGAGACAGAGTATCAATAAAATAAAACATAATGCCATCAAACACCAAACTGAACAACAGTGCTTGTAATATGGGTTGAAGATAACAGTTATAAAACTTCGTGGAAAACGCTAAAAACCAGCAGGAAATATCTATAGATTATGCAAATGTAGCTTCCATGGCGGGAATCGAACACAAACCAACCTACGATTAATTTAACTAAAATTACGCTTTGGAACGTTACTAAGTGGGGTTGTAGTTATTTATTCAATGTTTTAATATTTTACGTGTTGTTTTGTAAATAATTTGCTACCATAGCCTTATGTACAGTAGGTAGTTTATATGTTTTGAACATAATTGAGCCTCGCGCAGTTTTCGCGCCTGGAATTTTGATGTGGTACTTATGTATTTTAAGATTTTAAGCATTAATAAACTAATTTAAATATGGTTTGGCGGTGGTAAAGAAATATGTACCCCTAGTGCGAGTTTTTGTAAAATATTCGCTAACAATTACATTAGTGTGAACGCGAAAATTGTATAGAAAGTTGAGAGGCGCTAGCGCATGTTATACAAAGTTTTGGATTGCAAACAATTTCGCGACTTAAAAACTCGCACTTCGGATATTGATAGAAACTTAAATATATTCATTTAGCAATAAACGCAGCAAGTTCGTACCAAAGTTCATAAAAGTCCGCATTGCAAGTGCCTTGTATAATAATAATTTATAATCGAAAATCGCCTTTCAAATCGCAGATCGCCTTTTCATATCGCAATAAAATAGATTGCTTTTTGAGAAAATGCTTTCAAAATTCTAGTACCTGTCGGGACTCGAACCCGCGACTACTGGTATTCCGTTCCAGCGCGATAGCCGCTACGCCACGGGTAAAGCCAAGCCAAAATTAAGAAAGCACCTCCTCGTGTTCTTGCGAGTAAGGCCTCGTAGTGACATCTACCGGCGAACTTTGCAGTTCAACTCGGCTTGTAATTTTCCATATTACATGGAAAAAATTACAATATAAGATGACACATTTTGACTGCATTTTTTCACAAAGCAGTATTACCTAAGTGTGTTAAACACTAAGAAACAATGTTTACAAATAGATTGGATAGATTTTTCTTCTGTTTTCACGATGTTGGATTAAAATTAAACTCATTTTGCGGTTTTAATCGCGTGGTGTTTATTATTTTTAGCACTTTCAATGCTCAATGTTTCGAGTCCTTTACAGGTCTCTTCTTCAAGATTAACTAAGATGTGATTTGTCAATCTATTGTATTAAAAGGTTACAGAAAAACTACCGTCTTTAAGTAGTAAAAGTATCAAAACGGTGCTGTATACGGACGGAGGCTCTAGATTGCAAAGACTAATGTGTATTACAACGTAACTGTCCCTCAACAATAAAATTCTCAACTACCCCACGTCCGTCATTTTATATTATTTGAAAGTATATACAAAATTTATTTTAAAGGAAAAATAGCATTCAAAAATTTTCACTTGCGGCGAGGCTTGAACTCGCGTCTTTGGGTCAGTACCCCAACGTCTGTTCCAACTAGACTACGCAAGTCCACGCTGCGTGCCGTGAAAACTTCCAATGCTATATTCTCCTCTGATTGTTTACGATTAAGGCTAAATAAAATAGCCTTGAGCAACATACAAAAGTTAAAAAGAAATTTATAGTATATACAAAATCAATATATTTTTTTATAAGTTCACATACTTATTTTTCTTTAGTATTTATGCCACGCTCATACCAAAAATATGTCTTAAAATTGTATCAAAAAATGAGTCACCCGTGACTCCTGAACTTATTCCAAAAGGTCAGCGTGAGTCGTATGTGACTCACTGGACAGTTAAGTTGTTAAATAGTTATGCACAATTCACCTTCACAGCCATATGTTTTGATAACTACGTAACTTCTGAAAGTAATAAACACCACGCGAGTAAAACCGAAAAAATGTGTTTAATTTCAAAAATAGATTGGTTCTCAGCCGGATTCTGCGGGTCCACCCGTGTAAAGCCTTAACCACTAGGTCATTCAACGGCAGTAAGATAGTGTAAAATCCAGTAGGCCAGCTGAAATGGCCTTTTAGCCATACGAGCGGGCCTGCTGCACTAGCTAAGTGGACTGGTCCATTGTGTACAGTACAGCAGGAAATAACAAAAACCGTTTCATCGCAATCGGTTCAGTAGTTTTTACAACAACAAAAAAGTCAATTATTACAAAGATGAAAGTTTTTGTGTAAGTAAAATCATATGTTTGTTACTCAGTTACGTCAAAACTACTGAACCAATTGCGATGAAACTTGATATACAAATAGCTGGAGATCTGGATTAACACATAGCCTACTTTTTATCCCGATTGTCCCATGGAATCGGGACTTATGCGGGCGAAACTGCTGGGCGCAGCTAGTTTATTATAATATTAGTAGGAATTGGCGGAAAATAGTGATTGTATTCAGTATTGAAGATTATTATCGAGGCAAGTGTTAGAGTAATCAATGTTTAATTTAAAATTAATAAAATCTATAGTCTCTTATAGGGGACTGTTCGAGGATACCTCATTTGGTTGTTTTATTTGACCACACAGTTTTCTAAAGGCGGCACCAGACATCGCGTGGCGTGCGTCGCGAATGCAAATGGTTCGTCACGGATGCCTCAACCTGACGCATGCGTGAAGACATTGCGTGCGTTGCGAATGGTTCGCCTCGCATCCCTCGGGCTGTGTGAACTTGTGAGCATTCACGCCATACGATCGTTGCGAACGCCCTCTCAGTGCGAGCCGTGCGGATGAATAAAATCTAAAGTCTCTTATGGGGACTGTTCGAGGATACCTCATTTGGTTGTTTTATTTGACCACACAGTTTTCTAAAGGCGGCACCAGAAATCGCGTGGCGTGCGTCGCGAATGCAAATGGTTCGTCACGGATGCCTCAACCTACGCATGCGTGAAGACATTAATGCATTCGTCCCACACGACACATGCTCAAGTTGAGCACGCAAACAACCACGCACAAGGTTCGTCAGTAGAACAGAAAAACATCCGCACGGCTCGCACTGAGAGGGCGTTCGCAACGATCGTATGGCATGAATGCTCACAGGTTCACGCAGCCCGAGGGATGCGAGGCGAACCATTCGCAACGCACGCCTCGCGATGTCTGGTTTCGCCTTAATAAGTAGGTAGGTACGAATGTAGCATTCCCACTGAGCCATCCCCGGCCCGATGCCTTGCCCCCACATAAAAAGCCGCTGCAGCGCTGACAATATCGTTACGTAGATCCGTAAAAATAAAATTATCATAGCTGCGGGCGCTTAGACGAAGTCGAGGAATTACGATTAAAACGTCAAAATCATCTTTGGGTTTGCGGTAGCGTTACCGCTGTCTTCCTTCTGATACCATATCTAGTAAAGGTTGAGATCAATGGTAGTGGTAGAAAACAAAAACACAAATTAAACAGAATACTGTAATTTATTTTACAGATCTAGGCAATAAACGACTAAGAATTTACAAACAAACGGATGCAATGAATTCTAACTTCACATAATTCAACAATAAATAAATTAAAACAATTCTCGTCATGAAACTAAAGTTAAAATAATGACTTTAGAGGCCTTAACAAAAGTACTAAACGCACGACCTATGTCTCTACCATGAGTTGTACGTAAACGTTACCAGCCCTTTCTTTGTCGCTGGCGCCACTGTTGAGTGTTCCTCAACGCCCCGCCATGTTTTGTCTATGATCTTTGACATTAGTACTTATAGTTATTTTAAAACAAGTCCCGTGAATCAAAAAGACGTGCGTTGCGCTGTAGTCGCCAGACATGTCCTCAAACGCCATTCTATTCGTTTTATTTATCAATCTCTTACCTATTATTAAATCAAAATAGGAAATACTGTTATTATTTCAACAAAAGTAAGCAGTACGAAGAACATTATTTTGAAGAACTTACTTTAGTTTCTGTTTAATCCGCGGGACTATTTTGAGAAACTGACAGATTTTACTGATAGCAAGGAACGCTCGACAATCATCTACTCTACACTCCTTATTCCAGTTTATGATATAGCGTCCTAACTGTTCGACCACACAACCATTTACAACTGAACTAACAATATGATTACCTATGTTATAGCGTTCTCACTTGACAGCCTCAAGGCGGGATCCGCTGTACCGTAAGCCCACTCCCAAGAGCACCGTCCGGGATCAGTTATAGACAGATCGTGTCCTCAAACGCTAGTGTTCCTCACCGTTCTACCAAATGTCTTATTCAAGAAATGCCACTATCTCTCCAGCACCGTGACGTGAGGCACCTTCGTTGATCATTTTAGGAACACTCGACAGTAGCGCCTTCTGATTTAAGCCGAAGTACGACCTTTACGGCAAACATTACGTCCGTCCGATGGAAACGTTAAGAACCTGTAGTAAGGCCCCTGATCGAACCGTGTGATTCACTACATCCAATAGAAATGAACCTAGTCTCATGGAGCTAAGTAAAGTCAAGCTGTGAACATCGCACCGTTACACAGCATCGCACAGTATACTCGTACTGCAGAATGAAATAACAATAAATTGAACTAAAATTTAATTTAGCTACACTTCATTCATCCATAAAGCTCAAAATACACGACACACTTACACTGCAATCTAAACAGGCCACACCTACAGCACACACGCGCGAATTTCTTTATATGTGTGCTATAGTTGTGGGCTGTCTAAGTTGCAGTGTACCTACCTATAGTTTTTTAATTGTAGACTATGATTTGACACATCTTTCTAAAGAAAAAATGACAAATATAAGGAACAAAAGCGTCAGATCGTAGTCTGAAATTAAAAAAACTAAGTGTCTAGTGTATTTTGAGCTTAAGGGTGAGGCCAGACGAGCGAAAACATTGAGTTGTCGAGTGCGTAATTCGGTTTCATAGAAAATAAACAACTAATTTTGCGTCTTGGTGTGGCGAAACAAGGGTAACAGAGATTACGCGACCCACAACTCAAAAATTTACGCTTGTCTGGCCTCGTCCTTAGACTTACAGAACCCAATTGCTAAACCTTATTTTTCGGAGATACGGGGTATTATCCAATGATATTAATATTTAAGAGATACCTACTACCTACCTTATCTCCGACCAATATGTTCTGTAGAGCTATAAATCCACGCTTCGCATATTTCTATTTTGGACGTCTGATATGGTTATAGCTTTTACAGTGTATGGTCAATCCACAAATTAAAGTTATTTTAATAATTTTGTAAAAAAACAATATATTTTACAAAATCATCCTACTATTTCATCATTGTGGATCAATTTCAAAGTATTTATTTGAACCAATTAGATTGAGCATTAATAGTACATAAGTTGGCATCAAGAAGCTTCTGTAGTTTGAATTTAAGAAATGTGGTTTATTCGCATTATATGTTTTTTATTCGATACAACAATAATTCACTATTACATATTTTTTAAATACTTTTACTTTACTAACTTCTTTTTCGGTTTTAATCCGTAACAACATCGCGATCCATAACAACATAGTAGTCATAATTTTATATTTTCGCGGGTCTTAATCGCATAATTTTTACTTTTTGAGTCCCCTCGCGACTAAGACCATTGGAACATGGTCGAAACGTCGAGGTAAGATAATTAAAAAGTAAAAATCACTCACGCGATTAAGTGACCCGAGAAAATATAAAATTATGAGTTTCAATCGTGTTAGGTTAAAAAGTTTATACTATGTAGTAGTTATGCAGTACGAGATGTATGGATTGTCGCGAGGTGGCAAGGTCGCGACGCGAGGTTACGAGGTCGCGAAGTTACGACATCGCGAGGTGACGAGGTCGCGCGGTTACGAGGTCGGTCACGCGGCGGGCGTGGGCGCGACGGGAGTGCCGTCGTCCGGCTTGCTCTCCAACGAGAACGGCGGGATGCGGCAGTCGAACGTGTACCCGTCTTCGCGCTCCATTCTGAACGTACCCCTGGAATATAAATAAATAAATTCTGTAAACAACACACAGCGCCATCTAGCCCCGTGGTAAGCGACTAAGTATGTGTTACGGTGACTAGACAACGGTTATAATACTTATATTTATTTTTCTTTTGTAAATACATACATATCATACATAGAAGGACACCCAGACAAAGACACAAATATTTATTTTTAAGCATTAATACCCGCACCCGGGGGGAATCGAACCCGCAACCTTCTGCGTTGCAGTCGAGCTTTCGCACGACGCGCCACCGAGGTCGTCAACAACATATAAACAGTTTTATGGGTTATCGTAAATTGAACTCTAATTAAAGAAGTATAAGGTTTGAAGTAGACTGCGAGGGATAAACTTTAAAGTTTTACTGGTAGATAGTAGCACAAGCCTCATTCATAATTAAAAGAAAGCTTCCATTGATTTGACAGTCGTTGGTGGGCGTCAGGTTGGCCGGATCAAGCAATAGATTTACACCAAACTACGCTCATTCTTTAATATACCTTTGTTCACCTATTTAGTACCTACAAAGACAGAGACAAAGTGGCCGGCCACTCTGACGTCAGGTTGGCCGGACCACCTTCGATTTTATAACAGTAAATAAATAAATAATAATAAATAATTTCTCCGAACAACACACAGCGCCATCTCGCCCCGTGGTAAGCGACTAAGCTTGTGTTACGGTGACTAGACAACGGATATAATACTTATTTTTATTTTTCTTTTGTAAATACATACATATTATACATAGAGGGACACCCAGACCAGACACAAATATTTATTTTTTAAGCATAAATACCTGCACCCGGCGGGAATCGAACCCGCAACCTCCTGCATTGCAGTCGCGCTTTCGCACGACGCGCCACCGAGGTCGTCAACAGTACATTATTGCTTTGATTTAACTACTCTCACATGACTGGAATGCCGAACGGAGAGCCAGTATACGTACCACATGTGTCCGGAGGGCGCCAGTATACGTACCACATGTGTCCGGAGGGCGCCAGTATACGTACCACATGTGTCCGGAGGGCGCCAGTATACGTACCACATGTGTCCGGAGGGCGCCAGTATACGTACCACATGTGTCCGGAGGGCGCCAGTATACGTAGTACATGTGTCCGGAGGGCGCCAGTATACGTACCACATGTGTCCGGAGGGCGCCAGTATACGTACCACATGTGTCCGAAGCGCGCCAGTATACGTGCCACATGTGTCCGGAGGGCGTCAGTATACGTACCACATGTGTCCGGAGAGCGCCAGTATACGTACCACATGTGTCCGGAGGGCGCCTGCAGGCTCACGTGGCTGGAGTACTGGAAGGCGGGCGAGTGGCGCGCCAGCACGGGCTCCTGGCCCACCACGCCGCGGCCGCGCACCGTCTCCAACGTCCCCGACAACGAGAAGATGCGCCAGTGCCGCTCGCGAAGCTGCACCGACGCCGCGCCCGTGTTCTCTAGTCGGATGCAGTACCGCCACTGCAACCATCATGTACCATACACTCATCTCTTAGTTACAAAGCTCGTTTACTAAGCCTCCGGAAGCCTACCGCATATTGTCCGAAAGTTAAGAGCATCCGGCATCAAATCCATGATGTGTGTTATAGCTGCGACGTTATCGTTGTATCTCGGATTATAAAGGCCGAAATGGAAATTGGAAATTATTCGACTATATGCAGAAATAAAAAAAACCAGTCTTTAAACCGATCTTGTCATATGAAATACAAAATTTACTGACCGCCATTCATTTTACAATTTGATATGGCTTCAAAGTGGAACCCTAGTGGAATGCTTAGTTATTGAAATTATTCATGTGAGTGCTTATAAAATTTTAACTGTGTCAATGTAAAAAGGCTTACTTACCCAATAGACAGCAGAGTTCTGTGACTCGCGGCTGCCCATGTAGAAGGGTATGACAGTAACTCGTACGCCCTCTGTCGTCTCCCGGTGTACGTCGCTAAGCTCAAGCCACGGGTGGTTCTTCTTCTGCCACGCTCGGAGCGTTTCTTGAGCTATGAACGGTGGGTCTGTAACATTTGAATTATTTCAAAACCGACCAATTGCATCAGAAAAATGTGCTTGTGCCTTATAACAATAATATTGATTATACTACCAAACAATTTATTTCAAGATTGCAGAGTCATAAATAATCTAAACTTCAATAGTAACCATCGAGCAATCAGAGCAAAACTCACCCTCAATAATTCCATAAATAGTAGACCCTTTAAAGCTAAGCCCCAAAACTCAATAGCAAATATTGACACTGACCAACTAAAGAACAAACTAGTCCACTTCATTGAAAGCACAAAATATGTTAAAATACAAGAAAAATACAATAAACTACAAAACATACTGAATACAAAAACAAACAAAAGTAAAAGTACTGATATGGAAAAAAAAACATGGTTATCAGATGAAACAAAGAGATTACTGGATACAAGGGCAAAGTTATTTAGTATGTCAGTCAAAACAAAAGATACTAGAGAAGAAATAACAAAAAATTGTAAGCTAATCAACAAGAATATAAGAAGGGATAAAAAGCAGTTCAGACTACAAACATTAGAAGACTGTATAAAAAGGACTGGAGGTATAAAGAAAGCTATGAAACAACTAACAGATAAAAAGGATTGGATACCCAGTATGAAAGCAGCAGGAGCTAAAAAAGTTACCAGTAGACAGGACATCTACAACCTTCTTCCAAAATCTATATTCAAGCCAAAATACTGTACCACCAACAAATTTGGATGGAGAAGAAGATATTTCAGACATAATGCTTTCGGAAGTGGAAGCAGCCATAGCTTCTCAAAAGAAAAATAAAGCCCCAGGTGCAGATGGTATAACCAATAAGCTTCTTATAGCATATAAAGATACTTTTGCACCCATACTCAAGTACTTATTTAACGAAGTTCTGAAGACTGAACAAATTCCAAACCAGTGGCTGTCATCGACAATAACTCTACTTCACAAGAAAGGAGATAAAAACGACATTAACAATTATAGACCGATCAGCCTTATGTCGAACATCTACAAAATTTTCTCCAAGATAATCCTGAATAGAATGTCGAAGATACTGGATGAAAATCAACCCAAAGAGCAAGCTGGGTTCAGAAGCGACTACTCGACACTAGACCACATTTATGTTATAAAACAACTTTTTGAGAAAGGCAAAGAATATGGCATGGAGTTCTACTGCTGTTTCGTAGACTACCGCAAAGCATTTTTTTTTTTATTTATTTATTTATTTAGAACAACACTTAAAATAACATATACATAGCTCTGCCAAACTGTATAGCAGTTTGTCGGCAGTAGTTCTCGTTGCTTACATTTATACAGGTGTTTTTAATTTATTACAACTAAAATTACTATTAGGTTACTACTACTACTATTATTTATTAGTTTTCATAACATGGCTATGGGCAAAGTGACAAATAATGTTTTTTTAGGAGTTTTTTCAAATACTTTTTATGTTTTACATTATCTATTAGCTCAGGGGGCAATCCGTTAGACAATAAAGGTGTGAGGTATCTTCTTGTTCGTTCCCCAAAATAGTTAACCATTCGCGGTACAGAATACACTTTTTTTTTAGAATTGCGGGTTGGAAATTTAAATATTCTGTCAATTTTGTTTTCATTACAATTAAATTGTTCTGTGATTATATATTTTTCTACTTTAAGTTCTATTGGTAAAACATTACAAATTTTAAAAATTCTATCATACTCTCCTTTTAATTGTAATTTTCGGGAGGGACTTATAAGTAGTTTTAATAGTCTGATTTGCTGGTCCCTTATTTTGTTTGTATAAGTTTTAAAGGTGAGTCCATATGCCCCTAACCCGTATTCTATAATTGCATCTGCTAGTGCATAATACAGTACATACATTATCTTTTTACTAACAATATATTTCAAGTTGTACAATTTACCTACAATTGCTCGCAGCCTACTACACACAGTCGTCACATGCAGATCCCAGGTAAATGTGTTGTCTATTGTAAGACCTAGATATTTATAAGATTTTACAAATTCTATTGGCTCACATTTACATTGTACTTTTTTGTTATGCAAGCAATCGAATGTATGACCCGCAATAGTGACACTTACTTGTTTGTATTTGGCATTGTAAGGAGAATATATTAACATGCCCTTGGTTTTACTCAGGTTTATAATTATACCGTTATCGTGTGCCCATTTGACGAGTATGTCAAATTCATTTTGCATTATGCACTCCATACTCTTATGGTCTTTACCGCTAATCATTAAACATGTGTCGTCTGCGTACATATAACAACTGCAGTTTTTTAGCAAATTGGGTAGACTATTTACGTGCATTATGTAGCCTATTGGACCGTAAACAGAACCGGTAGGAACTCCATATTTCACGAAACCAATATGACTTTCTGAGTTACAGACTTTGACTTTGAGGCACCTACTTTCTAGGTAAGCTTTAAACCACTCATTGATTGGGCCTCTAATTCCACACTCATTCATAGCCTGCAGCAGACCCCCATGGTCCAAGGTATCAAACGCTTTTTTGAAGTCAATGAATACAGCCATAACCAGTTTCCTCTCATTAAGTGCGTAATTAATATCGTCAGCGAATTTACTTAACAATGTGGCCGTGCTTCTGCCCGGTCTAAACCCATGTTGCACGTCACTTAAAATACTATGTTCCTCTAAAAATTTTGTTATTTGGCCAACTATTAATTTTTCGACAATTTTATTAATTGTATTTAATATTGCAATTGGCCTATAGTTTGAAAACTCCAGGTGACATCCTTGCTTATATATTGGTCTAATGATGGCCATTTTTAATTCACTAGGATAATAACCACATTTGACACTCATATTAATGAAGTGAGCAATGACTGGACTTATTTTTTCATTTATGTACTTCAAGTCTCGCATTCTGATACCATCCGACCCGGGAGATTTGCTACTAGATAACTTATTTATTATTATACTGACATCTTTAGTTGTTACATTTTTAAATCTAAAACTTAATGCCGCTTCTTTTACATATGAACTTCTGGGTAGAAACTTCTCATAACATTTGTGCTTAATGCTGTCTATTTCGTTGGTGAAAGTTTCACAAAAGGTGTCAGATATTATTTGAGGCGTGTACTTTTTTCCTAAATACCTTTCTACCATTCCATCTACATTGCTTTTATTTCTGCCAATCCAACTATTTATATTCTGACATATTTTACGCATATCCCCTTTACAATCGTCTATTATTCCTAACCTATATTGATTTTTTGCCTTGTAAATAGCTTTATGTGTCTTATTTCTAAATTTAGTGTATTCTAATCGCATATTATAATTGCCTGGGTTATTTTTCCATTGTCTAAATAAGCTATCTTTAGTTTTAATCATATTTTGCAAATTAATTGACACCCACGGTTGTGTTTCCCTTTTTGATGAAGTACTTAGCCTCTTAGATCTATTTATTTCATATACACACATCAACATCGTCTAGGGATATTTTATATAAAGTTCTTAAACTTAAAAAATACTGGCCGATTTAAAAATATTTTAATGGAACCTTATTGTGTAGGCCTTATTGTATGATTCCAAATTTGAATTTTAAAAAATTAATTAAAAACATAAGATTTGCGCGGCAATTATTGTAGCGAGTTCGAAGGTTTAAATTTACTTAACGCAGTTTTAAGCATTTTGTTTAAACAAATTGAAGTTTTAATATTTTTTTTTTTGATTAATTACAATTTAATACAACTGTATGCATCATGCAGCGGCGTCATTTAATAAGAAACGAAATGTTAAGGGCAGTAGGAATGCTCCAAGTTGGGGCTACTCAACGGAGTATTGCCGAGGAGATTGGAACAAGACAAAACGTGATATCAAGATTGTAGTCACGTTATCGTGCTACTGGTGAAGTGGCTGAAAGGCATCCAGGCGGAAAGCGGATAACTACCCAAAGACAAGACCGATTTTTGCAAGTGGCCGCGAGAAGACAACCAAATGTTACGGCCATGCAGTTGGTTCAAACGCTCCAGTCAGACCACCAGGTGCTTGTCAGTGACCAAACTGTGAGGAGAAGACTGCACAAGGCTAACCTTCATTCTCGCAGGCCGCTTCGTACTCTAGCACTACGCAGAGGAAATCGTGGACGAAGATTACAGTGGGCTAGAGAATATTTGCCTTGGGAAGATATCGAGTGGTCGGTAGTGTTGTTTACCGATGAGTCCCGATTCGGATTTCATCCTGATTCACGTAGAGTACGCGTATGGCGACCTTCTGGTCGTGACAACCGTCTGCAACACCATCAGGAGGTCCATCCATACCATGGCGGAATAATTATGGTTTGGGCGGGAATTCGTATTGGTGGAAGAACAGACCTCGTTTGGATCAGAAACAATATGACTGCCGAAAAATACCGTAATCAGGTGCTAGCACCAATAATCTATCCCCATCGACTGCAAATGGGCCAAGTTTTCACGCTCATGCACGACAACGCCCGTCCGCACACTGCGCGAGTGGTGACCAGCTGGCTAGAGGAGCACGACGTGTCGGTCTTAGACTGGCCCGCGCAGTCACCAGACCTAAACCCCATAGAGCACGCGTGGGATATGCTTCAAAGAAGGGCTTTGAGGAATTTCCTCCAAATGTTGCGACTGAAGAGCAACTTTTTTTGCATCTTAGCAGGACCTGGGACAATATTCCGCAGCAAGATATTGACAACCTGATTCAAAGCATGAAAAACCGTTGCAGGGCCGTGATTAACGTCATGGGTGGTTTCACTGACTACTAATTTTAACTTCAAATAAAAAAACCTAATAATTTCGTTTTACTTTATTTTTTTCCTTAGATAGACATTTTATCTTATATTTAACATTATTTCACTTTTTGCGTTTTTTTAAATAAAAAAATATTTAAGCATAAAACAATATTTTGTTGTATTCTAAATCATAGTCTGATAAGTAGGCTTTACAAAAATATATACATTTTGTTTGTTAGTGAACACAATTTTTGAGTAAATTGAGAAATTCTGAATATCCCTAGACGGTGTTGATGTGTGTACTTCCTTAAAATAATTGTGAATAATACAGTAAAGTTCAATAGGGTCTGTTAATTTCAATAATTCTAACCAGTTTATTCTATTTAATGAGTCCGTAATTCCAGAATTGTTGTATGCGTATCTAAAACTAGGCCCTTGCGAGGTGTTATCGTTATCAATAACAGCTGTGAAACCGGTTAAGTAGTGATCGGCGACTTTCGAAGCTAGCGTGTAAGTATAAAGCTCAGTCGCTCGGCTTGATCTGCTGCCGTCGGACGTGCCGGCACCCGCTGCGCCCGCGCTGCACCGAACAAAAACATGATCGATGCATGTCGTCGATAGTTTTCCAGCTGCTACCTCCTCCCGTGTAATATCTTCAATACCGCACTGTAGACCCAGTTCGCTCAGAGCATCCAAGTACTCCCGGGAAGTAGTGTCCAGCTCGCTGCCGAACAAGATGTTGATATTACTATCGCCAATCAGTAATAAGTTATTTTGTGGTGGTATGTTCGATAGTATCCGCTTCAACTCAACTACGTATCGGTGCGCACTAGTGCTAGGTGGTTTATAGGTACATACTACATTAGTTTTAAAATTGTTTTTAGTTAACTGCCCAACCAATAATTCGCAGTGGTATGTCGAGCCTGGCGAATTACATGGTAAGTATTCCAGCCCGTGTTTAATGTACAACAATATACCGCCACCTTTTCTCTTCGGTCGTGTTACAGAGTAGGTATCAAAACCATCCAACTCATATAAACAAACTTCATTCTCTTTAATATTAATTTCTGTTAAGCAGATTGCGTCTATTTTTTGTAGGGAGTTTTTTATAATTACTAGTAATTCGTTGAAATGCTTCCTAACCGATCTTACATTCATGTGAATAATTTGAAGTGCAGACTTGTTGGAATTTAAAAAATTATCCCACTCTTGACATTCATCGTATTTCGTGTAGATAATATCACTATTTTCTTTGTTTAACGCCATTTTTTTTGACGTATTTTTATGCTGTGAAGTTTAGAAAGAAGAGTAGGTATTAGTCTCTTATAGCAAGATGTGTATCTATTTCAGAATTGGATCTTATTTGATGGATTTTCCTATCATTGTCATCTTTGCGAATTAAGATTTTTGCGTTTTGAATCCAAATGTACTTATACTGATCTTTTAGCTTAGTTTTTGTTTCCCAGAAAAGCTGACGCAACGGTCGCGAAAGATGTTCATTTATATAGATCCGTGTACTGTCATTGTTATGATATAAACAGTTATTTGTTATTTTATTGCTACGAGCTCTCAGCCATTCGTTTTTGACTTCTCTTGAAGGCAATGTTATTATTATCGGGGCAGGGTCTTTTTTGTCTGATGGTACCCTCCATGCCCTTTCAAAATCACCATTTATAATTTTTAACTGTTTCGCTAAAAGTTTGACAACATCTCCTATCTTCTCTCCTTGTTCCTTCTTAACATTCACTATTTCAATGTTTTTCTCCAACTCTCTCTGCTCAATATGTATTATTCTTTCTTCTAGCGCTTTATTGCACTTGACTATGTGGGTATTCTTTTGTAACAAATCGTTATACCGGTTGTCTTCTTTTTTTCTATATTCCATTGTTTCTTCGTTAAATTTAGCTATTTCATCATATTTACTGCTTAGATAATCAATAGATTTTTCCACTTCTTCGCTGCTTTTCTTTATGCTCTTCATTTCTTTTTTTAGTTCTGCCATGTCCTTCTGCATTGATATGAATCTCGCATCGTGATCTTTTATAGTATGCAGCAAGTCTTTCATAGGCTTCATCTCCTCTCTAAAACTCTGTAATGTATTATTCAGCTTCTGTAGCCCCGGGAGATCGGTTTCAATAACCTCTCGCTCCTGTATTTCCTCCTTATTCTTTTTTTCTTTACTACTCCTCGTCTTTACATTTACAAGTTTTCCCGGCTCCCATTGACTGTCCACTTTTTTCGCTGTTGGCATTTGCGGAACACTCGCCATATTATTATTTTTTTTAATCAAAGCGTTACACACACGGACACAACTGCACATACGCGACGGCAAACGAGAACTTGATTCACTGGAACATGAAAAGATTTGGCAAGCCCTCAAGCATCAGGGCATCCCTCACAAATACATTAGAATAATCAGAAATATATATCAGAACAGTACAGCTACAATCAAACTGGAGAAAGAAGGCGAGGAAATTAGAATTAAAAAAGGAGTTCGACAGGGAGACCCACTGTCACCAAAACTGTTTACAGCAGTACTAGAGGAAGTTTTTCGCAAGCTAAATTGGGACTACCAGGGTTTAGATATAAATGGAGAACATTTGTCACATCTTCGATTTGCGGACGACCTTATTATTCTGGCACAAACAAAGAATGAACTGGTAAACATGCTTAACGCCCTGGACAAAGAAAGTCAAGAGGTGGGATTAGTTATGAATACAGAGAAAACAAAAGTTATGACAAATGGGGTACCAGAACCAATCAATATAAATAACAAAAAAATAGACTATGTTACTGAATACACATATTTGGGCCAAATTATTTCACCAGAAGACTTAACTCAAAAGGAAATAGAAATAAGAATAGGAAAGACTTGGAAAAGTTACTGGGCACTCAAGGAAATAATGAAAAGCAGAGGTAACATATCTATAAAAAGCAAACTTCTCAATACCTGCATTTTTCCCGTTCTCACCTACGGTTGCCAAACTTGGGCCCTTACGAAAGCTCAAGCAAAAAAACTGCAGACATGTCAAAATGCAATGGAAAGAAGTATGACGGGGAAGAAGCTCTCTGACAAAATACGAACAGAAATAATAAGAAAGTGTACAAAAACTAAAGAAGTAACATTAACAATAAGAAAACTGAAATGGAGATGGGCAGGTCATACAATCAGAGGGAAAGACAAGTGGTCCAAAACATTAATGACCTGGTATCCAAGAAACCTAACTAGAAAAAGAGGGAGACCTTGTAGAAGATGGGTAGATGATATTAAAGACCTGGTCGGAGTTACCTGGACCAGGAAAGCAAGAGAAAGAGAGACTTGGAAAGGATTGGAGGAGGCCTTTGTCAATGGACAAACGGACAAGAAAACAGAAAAAGAAAAAAATCAACAATCCAAAAAATACATACTTAATATAAGATCAAAAATAAGTAGAAATTGAAATGTGAATGTAATGTAAAAATGTTGTCCGAATAAAAAAGGCTATTATTATTATTATTATACTACCAAATAGGTACTATCATAAATAATGAGCGTAGTTTGGTGTAAATCTATTGCTTGGTCCGGCCAAGCTGACGCACACGAATACGAGGGATGTTATACCATGTCACACTTACAAGTTTCAGGTGTCTGTGTATTTGTACGTGGCATCATAGCTCCCAAATGGATGAAGTTTGTTACAGATTTTTTAAATTTATATGTAAAATATAAAACCCGGCCAAGTGCGAAACTCGCTCACGAAGGGTTCCGTACCACTATCGCAATTGGGGACGGAACCCTAAAATGGTTTACAACAACTTTGATTCAAAGAAAATCTGAAACTTATAAAAAACTCTTTGGTCAGTGAAAGCAGACTAGTATATTTGACAGATAGGGCAGCCATTTTGAATGACCAACTCGATTTGACTCGACCAATCAGAAGCGACCTCACATCGTACTAGAATTCCCTTGTAGTTTTTGAAACACGTTTGTTGTATGGGAGCCCCTTTTTAATAATTGTTTTATTTTATTTTTAGTATTTGTTGTTGTATCGGCTATCGAAATACATCTTCTGTGAAAATTTCAACCTTCTAGCTATTACGGTTCATGAGATACAGCCTGGTGACAGACGGACAGACGGACAGACGGACGGACGGACGGACGGACGGACAGACAGCGAAGTCTCAGTAATAGGGTCCCGTTTTTACCCTTTGGGTACGGAACCCTAAAAATTAAGTATATTGTAATAATAATAAACTCACCTTTGTCAGGATTATGCATAAGGAACTTATCGAAGAGCTCATGCTGTAACGGCACTCGTTCAACCGATGTGTATGGTAAGATGTCATCATGTGCCACATAGTCCAGCCCAGGGATGGCGTAGAGGCTCCGGCTCGACTCCTGGTTTCCCAGGAAGGTCACCGCTTCGGTCTGAGCGCGCTGGAATGGTGGGATTAGTTACCGTACCCATGAATTGATGATAAATGTATAACTGACAATCGGCTTGGAGCCAAAAAAAAAACCAGACCCGTATTGGATGCCTACATCATATAACGAACACACTCTCCAAATTTCAACTCTGTACTATCAGCGGTTTAGGCTCAGTCAGTCACTCAGAACAAAGCATTTTATAGATATAGATACCAATATGATCACTTGATAGTATCTGGGATTTAACTTTAGATTTAGGCGATTTTTTTATGTGGTATCTTTTACCATTGACAAAAAGAAGAATAGGAATAATATACAAGGTATACAATCGCAATTTCACATTGGGCCGAACAAATACTTCTATTCAAAATTAGGCAACTGTGTGTCTTTTCGGGTGATGCCAACCCACAAAGATTTCACAAGAGATGTCCAATGTTTCCAATCTCGTCCTGCGTGTCTTATGATGTCGTCCTTCCATCTCATTGGTGGTCTACCCCGCGGCCTAATATGTGCACGCGGGCGCCATTCCATCAGCCTTCGAGTCCATCTGAGCCATTCCATCAGCCTTCGAGATTGGATGTCGAGAGCTTAAGACCGTCAGGAGTAGAAGAGGATGGAGGAGGCCTACGTCCAAGATTGGACATGAAAGGGCTGTAATGGATGGATGGATCCAATGATTACCCCACTTGGTGGGATAGACGAAAAAAACATCCGCTATCTTACATGTTGTGGAGGGAGCCAAACAAATGTAATTTTTAATTTTTGTACCATTTTGTCAGCATCATATCATATGTAGGTATATTCATGCAAATTTAAAGCTTCCTAGTCTCAAGTATCTAAGCATCTCTAAGCTAAGCCCTAACAAATTCTTTCTCTACAATCATGCTTAACATAAGACTGACTCTAATACTAAAAAACTCTGGCACATTGAAAAAATATTACCAGTTATTTTTAACTTTCTTTCCTATGCTAAAATTGTGAATTTTATGTTTTTATCATTATGGAAACCGATGAATTAATTGATGCTTTGTACAGAAAATTAGTATTAATATTAATTGGTGCTCAATTGTAAACAGATGCTCAGTGACATGGGTATTATTCATTTTGTGTAATTTGTTTTATCAAAGACATTCAAACAACAAGTATTTTAATGCATTTTTATGTCAGAAGTGTCTTTTTTTTAGATAATCATGTAGAATATCCTGCACAAACTTTACTTTAGTCTGCTAAAACATTGATCTTTAATAGCCTTATTAATAAATGTGGAGTAAAATCGGAGTAGTGAGAAGATGCATTGTCTTTTTCCGTGACAAGTACTTACTACTAACAAGTTGACAGACTGAAACAAAAAGTAAAATTACTCTGACCGTACTCCACACAGCTGAAGAGTTTGTTTGAAAACGCTAATCTCAGGAACCGCTGGTCTGATTTGAAAAATTCTTTCAGTGTTGGATATTTGATTTATTGAGGTAGGTTATTTTTCCAAAAAAATTAGGTGGATGAAGTCGCGGGCACTGCTGGTTTATTATTAAGGCTATAAAACTTTTACTCAGTTTACCTTTATGTTTTTTTTACTTTTAAATCTTAAAACTAAGGTTTTTATCAGACTAAAGTTGTTTGTCTCAGCAGGTTTTAATAATTTTAGCATGTCATGATTAGCTTTTCACATCACAAAAGCATACTTTATTAGAAACCAAACAGTAAATATAATTGATTATGTTATTCATATACCTTTTTCTTCCACTCGGGTCTCATGTCGAAGTTTGTTTGCAGATTCAAAAATAAAAATTTAAATAAATAACTTTGTTTTATGCAATGGTAAGTTTAATATTATTTTTCTGGGTGTAAATTGCTATTTTTTAGTTTAGGTTAGTTGTAATGGTCATGGTCAAAATAAGATTGAAGCAGCAGCTGCAATCTTCTCATGACATTGAATATAATAAGTTAAATGGTCGAAGCAATGATTATAAATTTAATAATTTACAATTTAAACCTGGAAAAATACTATGAATATAAACAGAGTTTAAAATGTTAAATATTGGGTATAATTTAGATTAATATTGTGAGTAGGCATTTACAGGGTAAACTTCATAGTATGTGTATATGAATTACATAATTGAATAACTTGACATTATTCATTAATGAAATATCGCAATTTATTACGGAATAAAGTGAATAACTTAGATAACTGTAATGTTCCAAAACAAGGTCAATATACTTACTATATAAGGTGCATCTCTTGTGTCAATGAGAACTTGATAAAATGTGTGTGTCCTGCCCTTAACCTCCTTTCCTACATTCGATAGAGAGTCTCCAGATGCCTCCGACGTGGTGGAGGCGTCAGAACTCTCCTTTATATTGCTGGCATCTCTGTCATAAACTCTAGCCAACCATGGAAATAATATTACACCTCTATAACCGAAAACTTTGTGCAAAATAAGCTGCCCCGTATCGTATTTGCCTGATGTTTTAGGGGATTCTAGTTTTCCGACTTCTGCCAATCTAAAAATGAATAAATTGTGTAACTAACTTTGAGGTTATGTTCTTCTACGTAACGAATAATTAATACGAAACTCTTACAAACCTTGTGTAGTGAGCTACATTTGTTAAAAATATCCTAGAGGCAGCTAAACTAATTGGTTTTCTAGGTAGAAATCTCATTAATATCTCCATTTTAACATTTTTTCGATTTTTGTTTGACGACAATGACGACACACAGATGACAATGACATTGACAAAAAGAATTGACAGTTCGCTAAAGTTCGCTTGAATGTCCAGTCCACAGAAAATAATCGAGGTTTGGGTGTTTTCTTTTACGGATCTTTGGACCTCGTTATAGGTCAAGAACGGAATTACTGACCACCGCATTTTCCAACTACACTAATTTTTCTGAATTACTTCAGGCTTAAGGCTGGCTTATGGCTTAAGGAAAATAATCATTTAATACTAGTAACTATGCATAAATCTTGCAAAGCCATTCACTTGACTTTGATGTTCTTGTCACTGTCAATGTTTAACACTTCGTCCCTCCTCCTCCTCACCCCCCTCCCCTGCGTATCCATATCCACTTTTTTTTATGTCGGAAAACCAATTTTGTATTTTTGTTGAATCTGCCGGTATTTTTCTTAACAAAACTTATTAAAATTAATAATAAACAGGTTTTAAACTCATAAAACTTTTAAACTTACGACGACTAGAAGAAAATACTCCGCACAATTTTAAAGTGTTCATTCAAACTGTCCTAGAATAAGTCAGGGGGGTTCAAAGGTCTTTTGCCTTATTTTTAACTAGCTAAACTACTTATCAAGCCGCTAGTTATCGTATCATCAACAAAAATGTTTACAAACATTTCAAAGATACTTCAAATTGTTGGTAAGTAAAAAGAAGAAAGTCATGCACTATAAAGTTTATAGCTACTAAACTTTTAAGAAATTACTAAACCTATGTGCTTGCTCCACAGTTTCACTCCAAGACAAAAAGTAGCTTAAGTGTTAGTCCTGGTTTCCATCTATTTTAAAACCAAGGTTATCACAATCGTTTCAGCAGTTTTCACATCAAGGAGCAACAAACTCACACAAACTTTCTACTTTGTAATATTTTAATTATAGTACTGAGTTGTGCAAGCTTCCATGTTTTAAAATTGCAGGTCCAGTCAGCATACGCCATTCTCGAGGAATAGCGTCACTTTCGTCCTTGCCTGAAACTTATCAGATGCTGTATAAGACTTGCAGAGACTTTGCTGAAGGTGAACTGAAGCCAAATGCTGCCAAATGGGATAGAGAACACCAGTATCCTGGAGAGGCAATTAAGAAAATGGGTGACCTAGGTCTGTTGGTCTTAAACATGCAGTTCTGAGTACTGAACACTAGCGTTTGGGGACACAATCTCTCAATAACTGATCTCGGAGAGTGAGAGTGGCCTGACGGTACAGCATACCCTGCCTGGAATGCCTTTAGGCTGTCAAGTGAGGTCTATGGGTTCTAGACAGAATATACCTACTACAAAATATTATACTTTTTTTTTTTTTAAAACATGCATAATAATATGATAAACTAGCAGCTTCCCGCGGTTTCACCCGCATAAGTCCCGATCCCGTGGCAATATAGTTATCAAAAGTAGCCTATAGCCTTCCTCAATAAATCGACTATCCAACACCAAAAGAATTTTTCAAATCGTACCAGTGGTTCCTGAGATTAGCGCGTTCAAACAAACAAAAAAACAAACTCTTCCGTTTTATAATAGTAATAGATAGAAAACACACATACCAGAAACAAATGATTTATTTTTAAGCTTAAATACTTGCACTCGGTGGGAATCAAGCCCATTACCTTCTGCATTGTAGTGGAGCCTTCGCCCGACCTGCCACACACTGCTCCCGTGTTCAAAAACTTTATTCTAAAAAGGTTTTGCCATATCTTTTGTTTGCTTCTGGACAGACTCATGCATCATACAAGGGTAAAAATGGGACACTTTTACTAAGACTCCACTGCCTGTCTGTCTGTCACGAGGCTGTATCTCATGAATTGTAATAGCTAGAAAGTTGTAATTTTCACACATGACATATTTTTTAGGTCTAATGGGAATAGCAATACCGGAGGAGCTCGGCGGGGCCGGACTAGACTACTTAGCATACTCAATAGCCCTCGAGGAGATATCCCGAGGCTGTGCATCCGCCGGAGTCATCATGTCAGTCAACAACACACTGTATCTCGGACCATTGACACACTGGGGTACTGACAAACAGAAGAAAGAATTTGTTACTCCTTTCTGTTCAGGTATGATGCTAAATTTTATGTGCTAATATTAAATAGGGTAGTTGACAATTTGAAAACTCTGATTAATTAAATTAATTGATTATAAACTAGTTGTGCCATGTGGTCCCCAGTCCCGTGGGAATACTGGGAAAATAAGTTTCCTGCATGTTAATCCAGGTTATGATATCTAAACAACCTGTGTGGCAACGATGTGTGGTGCACACCTGGCATAACAAATAGGCTACCTTCTTATTATGCCAATATTTCCGCGGAACCGCGTATTACGCGGGTGGCACCGCGGAACCCTGCTTGTTATATATAATCAGACAGGCGATAAAAGTAGATATCCACTGTAGAGTTTAAAATTACCATTAAGTATATCAGATGGTACACAACTTATGCTGCTGGTGCAATTTATTTTGAATCTATCAAACCCCGTGTGGACATTAGTGTTTGAGCACATTGAGAAAATCATTACCCATCTAATCCAAAAGTTCAAAAACACTATAAACTACACTCTTTCACTGCTGACGTTGAAATCGCAAACGTGAAACCAAAAAATCGCACATCGCTTAATCGCAAACACACTTCTTTTTTTTTTGCATTCGGTAACACAATAGTGTGACAGGAATAGCTGTTATTTGCAGTCAAAGGAAGGTGGTACACAATAGTGTGACAGGGATAGCACTAGCGAATTTCAGATGTGTAAAAAGACGTACGTACGATGCGACTATACGAAATTTTAGTGCAAACATCAATTATTTGCTAATTACTAGTTAACTTGACAGTTTATCAAAAAATAGTGTTAGGCATATTTTAGAAATAGTAATAACACCGTAAATAAATACATAAGTAATAATCTATATATATAAAAATGAAACCCGTTCCGTTGTCACGACATCACGCGTGAACGGCTGGACCGATTTCGATAATTCTTTTTTTGTTGTGTTTGCTATTGTCAGGAGAAGGTTCTTACGGAAAAAAATATTAAGAAAATCTCTCAGAAAATTTACGCTAAGGCGGTACGAAGTTCGCCGGGTCAGCTAGTTACTATTAAAATCTAGAGGACACTAAAGGTATTCAGTAAAACATCTTAAGTTTTTAAGATTTTTTTCATACTTATATCGTTTTTTTATCGTGATTTTTTAAAACAATCATGTTTTCACGGTAAGGAGATAAAGCTATATCTAATATATAAAATTTCCATGTCACAGTGTTAGTTACCGTACTCCTCCGAAACGGCTTGACCGATTTTTATGAGATTTTGTATACGTATTCAGTAGGTCTGAGAATCGGCTACTATGTATAATTTATAAGGCAAAACAACGTTTGCCGGGTCAGCTAGTAATATTATATTTTCATAATTTTTATTACGTGTCTATCATAAATAAATTGTTAAGTGGACTGTTAGGCAGCCACGTGCGATATAATATGCTTTTGTGTATGCCTACCACACGAGTGGCACGAGTGCCTGCTTGCCATAATAAAGATTATTTCGTGACTATTCTTTATCGTATCTTTTTACTACCCATCCGTGATCTATATCATGACCTCTACACGAGCGAAAGATTAAAAATACAAAATGTAATGTAATTTTTAATAAACGATTAATAAAATAGCGGAGATAAAGATGAACTTGCTAATATTAACTTTAATATTTTAAGATAGGGACATTGATACGCTCTCGACTATGCACTAGTGCCATGCATTTTGGAGTCATTTTCACCAAAAAAATTGCGTAGACACTGCGGTATTTGTATTTGATAAAGTTCATAATTTTGTTATTCCTTGGTTTTGATTTTTAACATTTTCATTTTCTTACCTCGACGTTCCGATCATGTTACAACGGTCTTGGTCGCGAGGAGACTGACGTAACATAGTCGAAACGTCGAGGTAAGAATATTAAAAAGTTAAAAATCACGCGATTAAGACCCTGGAAATACAATATTATGAGTTCCAATCGTGTCAGTTTAAAAAGTTTATTGTATAAAGTTGCTTCCAGAAACTCCAGCGAGACTGTTTCCGCATGCCACTAGTTTCGTTATGTAAACTTTTATTTTTCGGGCGGCATTATTCTTGATTTAAATTCGTTTCACAGCTTGCAACATGTAGAAAAACTGTTGAGATGTCCCCGTACTGTGCCACGTATTCTTGAGTAGATTATAGAAACATCCTTCAGATGCTTCGATGTCACAGTTAACTGGGGAAAGAATAAATAATAATAATTTAGGACTTCGAGCGATCCCGTGGGAATATCGAAAACCCCTTTGTTGCGGATGCCTTCTACATCTTTAGTAAACGGATTTTCATGCGGGTTCAAAAATTTAGAGTGTTTCATGACGAGAAAGTATGATTCAAATGTATAATTATCACCTAAATTCCCACGAAATTGGGATTTTAGGGATTGAAACTGCGAGACGTGGCTAGTTTTTAACATAGAAATCCATACCTAACCAGGGTCATTGAGATGTGGTTATCTTGGTACCTTACTATGGTTAAACCATTGTAACTAGTAACTTACATCTTTCCAGCAACATTTTCAGATCTTCCGTTGAAATTAACATGTCATAAGAATGTGTTCCTATAGGTATACTGTGTAGGATGTATTCAGCAATCCACAAGTACATAATGCGTGCTAACACTGTTTTGTTTGGGCCTGTAAGGAATATTCTCCCTCCTGGTTTGATGGCTTGGATGCAAGCCTTCATGAACAGATCCTTATTGTTTACATGTTCGATTACTTCTGATGCTACTACTCCGTCGTAGTAATTGCTGTACTCTTCAACGTGAGCCTGAAAGAAAGGGATAGATAGATAGATTATTTTTTTATTGTAACAACCTAGTAACAACATAATAAAAAAATACAGTAGAAAGAAAAAAAACATTCACAACTTTTAAATCTAGGTGGCACAATGGGCAGCCTTATCGCTTAAAACGGTCCTTCCAAGCAACCTTTGGATGAAGAAGTAGCGCAAAGGATAACGCATCCACTCGCGCCTTTCGCTTGCCGAGCGGGTGACCTTACTACTAACTAGTCTACGCGGTCGACATTCGACACTGTTAAATTCTGTATGTAAAATGCTTAATGCACGATACGGACTTCTGCCTGACATCAACCCTCCTTGGGATTAAGTAGTTTACCCTCCCCCCAGATTATCTGGTCGCTTTTTACGGCTCCTACGGTAAGAGATAGGGTAGCCCTATTCTAAGCCGGGGCTATGCGGCAATTCTTAACCCCGATCCTGGCATATTTCTAACTTATACTTTGAATGCTTTACCTCTATAGTGCTAGAAATGTAGGAAGGTTTATTCTTCAATGAGGTGTCAATTTGGCTGTGTTGTTGAGCTATGTCAATTAGTTCTTTGCTTGCATCAAGTCCAGTCACTTTAAATCCGCTTCTCACTAAAGCCTGTAACGAAAATAACCTCACAATTAACTAAACTTATAATACGTTGTAAATATTAACCGATATTTTTTAATTCATGTCACTAAAACAGCAATACAACACACACATAGTAAATCAAATAAACCGCCCCTGATCGCACCCGGCGCAAAGGAGCCAAGGATGCTGGCAGCATTGCCTCTTTGTATTGCAATATTTTCTAGTAAATAGTAAATTCCTCCTGCTCATTTTACTACAAGAAGACGAGGGATACTAACGAACGTCGTCTTTTTCGCGTTCTGCTATGAAGTGCCTGCATCAACATTCCCCCTTAACTAAAACCTTGAAGTCTTCAAGTCAAGAGTGAATAGATTTCTTCTAGGCAAGCATGTTATACCGTCGAGCTCATTGTCGCTTCCTAACTCGTGTTAAAAAAAGTCATATGTGGTAAAACCTGTTTTTTTTTTGTCAAACGTAGGTAAGCCTTCAGCAAATGGTTAAAACATGACGATTAATCATGGTGTACGGCTAGACTTAGTATTGCAGTAACCGTGTAGGCTTTAAACCTCGCCGAGGAAAATAATTCTGATAAAAAAAAGGTACCTCAGTCAAAATTCCACCTCCACAGCCAATGTCCAAAATTTTCATGTTACCATAATCTTTATTTTGTGACGTAAATCCATTTAAAATAAACGGTACCCTAAAAACAACATTGATAAAAAATGAATTATTAAGAGGATACAAAAGTTTTTTAAATTTAATTCAAATATTAATTAAACTTAATTCAAATATCAATTAAACTTAATGCAAAAATCAATTAATCTTAATTCAAATACCAATTGAACTTAATTCAAATATCAGGCGAGTTTCAACTCACTATCATATAATAGGGTATTATTATAAGACAGACAGTTGAAACTCGCCTACATTTCTTTATGAAATATTGTTTCGGGAGGAACTTTTTATCCACCCCGTAACCAGACAATTTTGGTCTCATTTATTTATCAATTACCACGATTATACAACCAATACAATTACATTAAGTAGATAGTTTGAGTAATGTGGCTGCTTGGCCACGTTACTTGCGTGATACTCGTCATTAAAACCCCGCCATAGATTTTTTTTATTGAAAAGTGTTTTAAAGACTTGTTAGTGAATATCTTTAGAACCCTCTGGTGTTTAATAGTAATAATTATTTAAAAATTTAGGTTATAACTATTTCTTGAGTTATGTTACATCAATTGTTTGAGTAATTGTCTAGTTATCTTGTAATTGTTTGTCAAAATTTTGCATAGTCGCATTTACGTCTTTCTTTTACACATCTGAAATTCGCTAACGCTATACCTGTCACGCGATTGTGTGTGTATGTTATGGTACATTCTTATGCGCGAGCGAGTGATGATCATAGTTTGGCCGTAGCATTATATATTTTAACGATTTTTCTAGAATATTATTTCCCTTGTAATCTACCTTAATTTATTAAAAGAATGCAGTGCTTTCATTGGCCCATTTAGATCCCACCACTCTTTGACTTTATCTGAAAAGAACTTTATTTCCCTTGTGTGTATAGTACTTGAATCATTGGTAGTTTTCTTGTCTTGAGTCACAAACGCTTTTAACCGTCTAGGTTGATTTAGAAGATAGGTGTGGTTCCTAAAACAACAAAATAATTAGAGAGGGAGATCTTGAAGAAATCATAATATCACTATTCATACACTTCGTTTTTACTGATTTTTGTCGAAAGAAATGTATAACAACAAAAATTAATAAAAACGAAGTGTAGGTATGAAGAATGATCGTTATTATTTTAAACGGTAAAATAAATAAATAAATTCTCCGAACAACACACAGCGCCATCTAGCCCCGTGGTAAGCGACTAAGCTTGTGTTACGGTGACTAGACAACGGATATAATACTTATATTTATTTTTCTTTTGTAAATACATACATATTATACATAGAGGGACACCCAGACCAGACACAAATATTTATTTTTTAAGCATAAATACTTGCACCCGGCGGGAATCGAACCCGCAACCTCCTGCATTGCAGTCGCGCTTTCGCACGACGCGCCACCGAGGTCGTCAAACGGTAGGTATGTCAACGGTAGGTATGTCAACATAAAGCGTTTTACGTTCACTTACCCTTCATAGATGCGGATGGAGTTCCGCGACACGATTGAACGCATTCTGAAGTATAAAAATACTTAGTAGGTAGGTACTTTCTCCTTTTATTTGTTTATAGTAGAAACTAAAATGCCCAATTTATTGTATTAAATATTTTAGGTTTGATAATGGCATGAAAGGAGAATGTGGCTTGATTGTACACAAGTGCGCGAAACGACAATCTGTGAGCTACTGAGCTACGATCTCAGAATTAGTGTTGCCGTTCGATAGTTCACTATCGATAGTTATAGTTAGTTAGTGATAGGCTATCGATAGTTGTAGCAAATCAATAGTATCCATAGGCCTATCGATAGTATCGATACTTTCTATAGTTGTACGCTATATAGTTTCGATTGTTGTTACAATAGTCAAATCCGATACTATCGATAGTATCGTTTGTTTTACGCTATCGATATGGCAAAACTATCGATTGTATCGATAGTATTGTACTGAACTTAGCTATCGGTATTACTTATAGATGATTTTTGACATTAGCTATCGATAGTTCCGCAACGCTACTCAGAATGCAGAACAAACAGAGTGTTCTGCATTCTGAGGCTACGATAAGATATTCACCGGTTTCGTATAAAATCAATAAAAAGTAAGTACTTTTACCGGGGATATTTGTATAACCTTTATCCTTGGACCACCTAGTATTACGCTCCTCACCCTTAATCATTCGTGTGATCCTCTTCATACCGAAGTTGCCTGGAAGAGACTACTCTCAGTGGTAAGGCCGCCTATTATGCCACTATAGATTAAGATTTTTTCGTATTTTATTTTATTAGAATTTATTTTTGGTGAGAACAATAAAGCGTTCTATCTATCTATCTTTCTATCTATTACGAGACTCGAACATTTTATTTGTTTAACATCTTAGTCAATCCTGAAGAAGAGACCTGTAAAGGTCTCGAAACGTTGAGCGTTGAAACAATGCTAAAAAAGTAATTAACACCACGCTACGCTACGCAACAGAAAAATGACTTTTATTTCTTAACAATAACGTGACATCCGAACACGGAGGAACGCGATAAATTGTGAGGAATATTACCCTTTATTATTTTTTTAATGTTTCAGGTGACACCATCGGTTGCTTTGCACTATCAGAGCCCGGTAATGGGTCGGACGCCGGAGCCGCCTCCACCACGGCTAAGGATGGAGGCGATAAGTGGATCCTAAATGGCACCAAATGTTGGATCACAAACGGATACGAAAGCAAGGCGGCTGTCGTCTTCGCGACTACAGATAAAAGCTTGAAACACAAAGGAATCTCCGCTTTTGTTGTACCAAAACCTATCAAAGGTATTTTACCCATAGATTTTCTTTCAATTTTCGCAATGAACGCTGATATGTAATTAAACTTTGTTTAATTGTTTGTTTTTAATCGCGCGTAGATTTTTAGCAAAAATGTTTAAGGGTGTTGATGCCTCAGCATATTTTGGTAATTTTTTTAGGGTTAAAACTGAACCGTATTACTGAGACTTCGCTGTCTATCCGTCTGTCATCCATCAAGCTTTATCTAATAAACCGTTATAGCTAAATAGTATTTCTGTAGCCGCTATAACTAAAAACACAATAAAACTAATATTTAACGGGGGCACCAATACAACAAACGTGATTTTCCAAAGTTAAACGCAACGTAATCGCGATTATTTTCTTACCACTGCCGCCATTTAGTGATAAACTGGCGTCAGTAGTAAAAATAAATGCAAACTTGTCGTTGCGTTCACGGTTTTCACTTGGCTGGACCAAGCGAAATCCGTGTACGTACGTGTTCATTTTAGGGTTCCGTACCCAATTGTGATAATGGTACGAAACCCTTCGTGCGCGAGTCCGACTCTAACTTGTTTTTAAAATATGTTTTCCTTAATTCCCTTCAGGTTTAGAACTAGGCAAGAAAGAAGACAAGTTAGGCATTAGAGCGTCTTCGACTTGTTCTCTCATGTACGAAGACTGCGAGATCCCCAAGGAGAGCCTGCTCGGGGAGCTGGGCTCCGGGTTCAAGGTCGCCATGGTGACGCTCGACGCGGGCAGGATCGGCGTCGCCTCGCAGGCTTTGGGGATTGCTCAGGTACATTGCCTACCTTTACGCTCAAAAATTTCGCACAGTCGCACATCTTACGTTTTTCATTTACACATCAATACAATACAATACAATTCATTTATTCACTTTAAGTGTTGGTACAGTTTGTTGCTTAATAACATAAACTAGTTATGTAGTTACATTTGGATCCAAAAACACTTAGTCACTTTTGACATGCAAATATTATTAATAAAGCTAATGAGTTCTATCACAAAACAATAAAATAAGTTTAAATAATTAATGAAAGAAGAAAAAATAATAAAACAATAGGTAGGTAATAAAATATCAAAACTTAAATAATAATAAAAATGTCAAATAAAAAAGATTCTAATAAAGTATTAAAAAAAAAAAAGAAAAAAAGATTTATTGATAAATCGCATGTCAATTTAAATCTAATACCTACATTTACATTTATAAGAAAAACAAATAATTTAGCTGATTATCTTAAGGCCTCGTAGTAGGTCAGAACTGATGTTTCTAGGATGAATTACTACAAAAGTTATTAGAAACGAAAGTTTTTGAAACCATATTTATTAAAGTCGAGGATACTTACTAAGTCTGTTATGACGTGAAAACACGATTCCTGAAAATTTTCTCGATGGAAAAAAATCCCTAACTTCCCTCTAAATTGTACAAATAAGTGATTTTACTCAGTCAATATTTTACGTAAACTAATAAAACTTTGTATAAGAACTGAACTTAGCTCAATACAGTGCAGTTATGATTTGAATTTCAAAATTAATGTTTTATTATCGTGTTATTACCAATTGTTTGATATTACGCTCTAAAATTTCACGTACTAGCATCTTACGTCCTTCATTAACACATCTGAAATTTGCTAGCGCTATCCCTGTCACGCAATTGGGGTTATATGGGCCGTTAAGCGGTACCTTACAGCTGTAAAATTGAAAAACTCAGACATTGTATAAAAATTATTTTCCAGCAACCAAAGTCTGAGTTTCTTTACAAATAGATTTAAAGGAAGTCCAAGAATCTGTTGAGGTAACGCGTTATAGATTTTGCCACACATAGCATAACTATTCTTATCATACAATACCATGTTAGGTTTTCTGGGTAGGACAATTCTGTTACAATTTCTTTTATTTCTTACATATATTTCTTTAGCTGTAGCGAAAAGCCATGGATGTTCCTTAACAAATTTGGCACATTCAAAAATATACATACAAGGCAATGTTAGGATTTTGTATTTCTTAAAATATGGTTTACAAGAATCCCATGGACATATACCTGCTATTGCGCGAATGCATCGCTTCTGAGCTAAAAATGCTTTTTGTACATCAGTTGAGTTACCCCATAGTATTAATCCATAACGCAAGACAGATGCCACATAACCATAATATGCAGATAGAACCGTTTCGATAGAGGAAGTTTTGCTTAGTTCATACAGAACATAAACAAATTTGCTGAGTTTACTGCATACTTTTTTAATTTGGTTTTTCCAGTTACAATATTTGTCAAATATTACACCTAAAAATAAAGTTTCTTGTACTTCATTCAATAAAATACCATTATATTCAATATTTAGTGTCACTTTTTTACTTCTATAAGTACTGAATTGTATGTAATTAGTTTTTGTCAAATTAATGTGTAAATTATTTTTATTTAGCCATGTCACTATTGATTTAATCGTATTATTTATGTCAATTTCGTGTTTTTCTATTTCATGTTTATTTGTCGATATCATTACCGATATGTCATCTGCAAAGAGTGTACAAGGTTTGTCAGTTATATCTGGTAGGTCATTTATATAAATTAAAAATAATAGTGGACCAAGAACACTCCCTTGTGGTACACCAGACCCATTTACTTGATAGGAGGATCTATAACTTTGTAGTTCTTGATTCTCTTCGTCTATCCTATTTATTTCAACACACTGAGTTCTGCGTTTAAGATAATTTTCTAACCACAAAAGCGAAGAACCTCTTATACCGCACATTTCCAACTTATGTATAAGAATGTCATGAGATACAAAATCAAAGGCTTTAGACATGTCAAAGAATATTACCGTAGTCAGGTTACCTTTATCAATACTATCTATTATATTATATAAGAGATTGAAACACGCCAAGGTTGTGGATTTACCCTTTTGAAAACCGTATTGTTCCTTTTTCAGAGTATTATTTTTATTGAAAAATGTAATTAAACGCTTATGCATGGCAGTCTCAAATATTTTAGATATTATAGGTATTAGGGTTATAGGCCTATAATTATCCATTTCTGACTTATCACCTTTTTTATGAAGAGGTTTTATGATGGATTGTTTTAACAAAGTTGGATAATCACCACAGGCAAAAGATAAATTAACCAAGAATGTTATTACAGGAGTAAGTTCCAATGCGCAGGACTTTAGTACTTCAGTAGCAATCTCATCATAACCCACCGATTTTGTGTTGTTTAGCGATAATACAATCTTATGTATTTCATGGCAACTGTATGGCTCCAGGAATATACTATTGCAGACAGAATGTTTAAGAGTACATTTACTATGTTTCTTAGTGTCTTTTGTAAGGTTATTCCAATAAGAGTTAAACGTCTCTGCTATATAAGTTGGATTATCAATTTGCTCATCACCATTTTTGATATAATTTATTGTTTTGTTGTTTTTGATAATATGATTTTCTTTTTTTATTACTTGCCAAGCTGCTTTGCATTTATTTTTTGCGTTGCTAATGTATTTATGGTTTGTTGTTTTTATGGATTTGAATATACATCGTCGTAGTAGTTTATTATAATTAACATATTTAATCTTGTTCTCGTCAGTTTTATTTTTATAGTAATTAAATCTCAACTTTCGTTTTGTCCTGCAGCTTAGTTTTAAGCCTTTGGATAGCCATTTTGGCTTTTCAAATCTACTATATAAAAATAAGTCGGGTTTTCCTTCCTGACGCTATAACTCCAGAACGCACGAACCGATTTCCACGGTTTTGCATTCGTTGGAAAGGTCTCGGGCTCCGTGAGGTTTATAGCAAAGAAAATTCAGGAAAAAATTAATTATCTATAATTTATAAGGCAAAACAACGTTTGCCGGGTCAGCTAGTTTATTATAAATTCTTATTTTGACAAAAGGAAAGCAGAGACTGTAAAACGTGATATCAAATCATAGAACTCTTTATAAGCCGCGTTTATATCGCATTCCTTATATACCTGTGAGAATGATAAATTAGATAAGCATTCTCTGAATTTTCTGATATATTCGTCATTGTAGTCCCTCCTATAGAGTGAGAAAGGCTTAAGGGGGGGATCTTTTGTTCTAACCGGAATAGTCAATAATTGTGCTGTATTGTGGTCCGAGATGTCAAGATGGAGGAGTTCTCCCTTGGCAGATCTCACATTACTAATTATGTGATCCAAACACGATTTTTTTCGAGTAGCTTCTGTATTATTAAATGTAAAGTTAAAAGTGTTTATTAGTTCAGCAAGTTCTCTAGTAGCTATGTTATCTTCCAACGTATTTATATTTATATCACCCGCTATCACTATCTTTTTTTTAAATTTATGTGTTAACAAGTGGAGAACTCTTTCAAAAATTCTTAAAAATTGCTTAGTGAGTTTTTTTTCGGGTATTCTATAAAGGCATACTATAAACATATTCTGATTTATTACTTCGATACCACAACATTCAAAAATTTTATCCACAGTATAATCTTTTAAGAAGTTAAGCTCCTTATATAACACGTTGTTTTTAACTAAAATACAAACTCCACCACGTTTCTAAGTTTTAAGTCTACACCCAGAGGCGGCTAATAGGTAACCATGGACACATATAAGACTTTCATTGCCTCTCTCTATGTAAGTTTCAGACAAGCAGATCACATCAGGAGAGCTTGAACGATCTGATAGTTCTGATAAACCTATTTCAAGTATTTTACTTTTCTTTATAAAACCTTCCATATTTTGATGAAATATTCTGAAAAAACTAGGACCTGAAGACCGTTTCAAATTATTAGCTTGAGATTGGTTATTCACGAAAAAACTCGGTGTCCGGCTTAGATGGTATATCGGTAATTGTAGTGTTAGTGTTATCGCTTATTTGCAATGGTGGCGAAAGCATCGCAGTCTGGGTAGTTGCATCACTCATAATTACATTGCTATCTTTTCTGAGATCCAAGCGTAAACGCCTGGAGTTCTTATTGTCATGGATTGATTTAAAGGTTAAATATTTCATGTCGTAGTCAAATTGATCTGAAATTCCCAAGCGCTATCCCTGTCACGCTATCGTGTTTTTAAGCTATTGCTTAGCTTTTATCGCGGGCTTTGAGCGCGGCGATGGAATCAAGAAATTCCGTAACGAAAATAAAACGTAACACCCCCCACTCTTTAACCCTCTACGTCTCTACCCCAGGCGTCCCTCGACGTGGGCATAGAGTACGCGTCCAAGCGGCTGGCGTTCGGCAAGCCCATCATCAAGCTGCAGGCCATCCAGCAGAAGCTGGCGGACATGGCGCTGCGGCTGGAGGCGGCGCGGCTGCTCACGTGGCGCGCCGCCAGTCTCAAGGACTCCCACAAGCCTTATACTAAGGATGCGGCCATGGCGAAGCTAGCAGCGTCTGAAGCGGCTACCTTTGCCTCGCATCAGTGTATACAGGTCAATATTGTTAAAGCTCAATATACACGGGTGATACTGACACTGTAACTTTACCTATAGAGCCCATACCTACAGCACACTTTATAAAGAAATTCAGTGTCAGTATCGCCCGTGTATTTTGACTTCATATAAAAGTAGTTCGCCCGTAAAATCATCCCTAAGGCTTAGAACGCCCTGCGATTAAACGCAAGCGGTTTACGAATAGCTGGTAACGCAGAACTGCGTATCAATACGCAAAATCAGTCTTTGAAAAAACGCTAATTGTACGCTTGTATAGAAAGCTATGTGTTGCATTTTTTGCGGTTTCAGACCTATAGGAAAACGCAGGCGTTTAATTGCAGCGCGTGCTAAGCCTAAAAGCTGCCACAGACGTTAGACGGGCGGAGAAAACCGGAAATTTCTAAATCGGACACATTCACATAGCACAAAAATGTCGACCTCAATGTCGATTTTGTTTATAAATCAGTAAAACAGTCTGACTCGTGTGTCAGTCACACACGAGTCAGACTGTTTTACTGGTTTGACTTCTTATTTTTCCTGTTGCATCTAATGTTTGGTATTATTTTTCAGATTTTGGGTGGCATGGGCTACGTGTCAGATATGCCCGCGGAACGTCACTACAGGGACGCTAGGATCACGGAGATATACGAGGGAACCTCAGAGATACAGAGGCTGGTCATAGCCGGGCAACTTGTTAAAGAATATGGTCTCAATTAGATAAAGGCTTTAGTGATTTTTAGCCAGTCCTGTGTTCAATAGATGATGATGTTTCAAACATATAGGTACCTACCACTGTACTATAGAGCTCAGTGGCACCTACCTACATTCTTAACTATAAGAAAAAATGATAATTACTCAGAAATTCGCCATAATTCTCAAAAAACTAAGTTAAATTTGTTTTTTATATTATTATTTGTCTTTTACTTTGTTATATTTTATATTTGTTAAGAAAACATACTTAATCAAAAAATTTGCTATCAATTGGGAATTTAAACCCACCAAAGCTTCAATCCACACCGAGACCTATAAAAAATTTAAGTTGCAACTTTTTAAAATTTCAAAGAGTTGTTTTAACACTACCTACCAATCTACCTCTAGCAGCTTTACCCGTTGACTGCTGAATAAAAATTGCGATGATTTGCGATTGCAATCTCAGTAGTCAAAGAGTTAACTACTTTTTCTGCACGGCTCTGAACCGGTTTAAAAATAAGAGGTTAAAACCGGTTATTTCGGTTTTACTCCGAACTATCATAAAACGCGAACGTTTTAAGAACATAATAAACCGGTTATTAAAAACGGACGGAATAAACCGGTTTGATTGGTTTAAAGTTTAAACCAATTAATGTAACAAGAACTTTTTGAAAATGATCCCCGAAAAACCGGTTTAAAAATAACGGTTTCAGGATTGAAACCGAAAAGAAAAGGTTTTCCGCCAAGTACGTAGTACGTGGTAAACGGTTTGGAAATTTACCAGTATCTGAGCCCTGCTTTTCCTTAACAAATAATACTGAAAATGAAAAAGATCTTGGTTGGAAATCAGAGCAGCTTATTTAAAGACTGTTAGAATTATAGTATAAATATATATAATAATAAAGTGTTGATGTCAATAATAATTATATTTAATAATGCAAAATGATTATGTAGATACAAGACTATTGTCAACTGTAATGTAATTAAAATATTTATTAATTCTTACCTAATTTTTTATAAAGCAATTTTTTACATAACTAGTAAGTAGTTCCACTGAAATGAAGTATCAAACCTCCTATGAAAGAAGTTTACAAAAATGTTTTATAAATAAAAGATTATTAAAATGCTGATTTGGTTTTACTGCCCCGGTCCAGAGAGGGATTTGTCCATGAATTTCCTTTTCGCAAAACACAACCACCATTTGCTTGGCTTACCGTCTTCTGTTGCAAATACCTAAAAGATAAATAAACAATACTTAACGAGATAAAAGCCGACCCTCCACTGCCAACTAAGCTAAGTTAGTTTAGCTTAGCTTGCCGGTTTTTACGCCTGTTACACGTAGCTATAGTATACCTACATATATTAATATAAGACGTCACCAACTTATAGTTGGTCGGTCAGTAGTTTGTGAGCCACATAATTTCACAAACTTGAAAATTGTTATTGAAATTAAACTACATTTTCGGTTTTGATTGCGTGACGTGGGTCCATCCTGATGAAGAGACCTGTAAAGGTCTCGAAATGTAGAGTGTTGAAACAATTAAAAATAATGAACAACACACACTTAAACCTAAAAAAAATCAATTCAACATTGATTTCGCAAAAACAGAAGAAAAATCCAATTATTGTGGAAATAAATAGGTACCTTTTCACAGACCCGTCCACCAGTTTCGTGCCTCAATTGTTGCAGGTACTGCCTCATTAAATCTGAAAATTGAACTGAACATCTTTATTTATTTCATACTAGCTTGGCCCGCGGCTTCACCTCCATAAGTCCCGATCCCGCGGGAATATCGAGATCAAAAGTATATCCTTGTCTAAGAACCCATCTATCTACATACCAAAATTCATCAAAATCTGTTCAATGGTTACGGTGCCTATTCGACTGTAACTTTTTGACATTCTAAATTAAACAACTGTTTATAACTGTAGTAAAAACCTCTTGGTCGAGAGTAAAAGTTTCTTAAATTACAGCTTTATGTATACAGGCTTTTGCAGAGATATAAAGCTAACAAAAACAGCTGTTTCTACCAGAACTAAAACATATAAGTTTAATAATTTTAATTACCAGCTTCCTGAGGGCTCGAAGGCTTAGCATAAACTGAGTTCAGTGGGAACCCTGCATCTCCAGGTATGTCAAATTTGGATATAGCAAGCATGTACATCTCTTGCTGTCCCTGATTTTTGTTGGAACACTTCTGCAGCCGTTTCAAACACTCGGAGATGTATAGAGTCAAGTAAATGAGTACTCTGTCAGAGTCAGACTGAAATAATATAAATTATGTAAGTATATATTTGTTTGTGAGAAATATTCTGGGGTTAAGGGAAATAGTAGGTATCTTTATTACTCCAAGGTTGTTTTGATATAATAACAAATGGATAAATAAAAACATTCTGCAGTTTTACCGTAGGAAAAGCCTATGTGTTATTTATTAGTCTCCAGCTACATCTTTAAACAGAGTTCATCACAAGCGGTTTTAGCGTGAAGAAGCAATGCTCAAAAACTGCCACCATGTTAGTAAGATTTAAACTGAATAATTATTTGGCAGGGTTAATAGTATAGTTTAGGAATTCTGCATTTTGACATGGTTATAATAACTGCGTGGCTGGTAAAGCAAAGGAAGTGGCAATTTTACTATGATATCGATTTCCTTATTACCTTAATCTCATAAAGGCGGAAAAATACATTGGCTTTGAAGTAATTAAGTGCCTCATCTATAATGTCCAATTCTATCTTGGGGTTGATGGGAGCTGGTCCGCGGAATGTAGTACGAATTGGCAACAAGGAAAGGTTGCCGACGGACTGTGTGTACTCCAGCAAAGTGGAATGATAAGCCTGAAAATAAGATAGAACTGAATTAAAAATTAAACCTTAGGGTTTGAGACTGTTTTAGTGGAATATTGACAAAAATAACATACCGGCATAATGGAAATATTTTCAGGAATGTGCTAAATAACTTCGGTAACGGATTTGATTAATTAAACGACAGGAAACCCTAAAAATCCAGATTTAATTTTTAAATGAATCACCCCGCAGAGACCCAACAATTTGATTTGACAGTTCATTTTTATGTCATTTTCAGCGCCATGTTGACAAACAATCATCAAATACAAGCAAACTTGCGGTAAAAACTTCAAGGATCTATCTATCAAAAGTCTCCCTCAAACTCTCAATACTAACGTCACTGTCAGTCTGTCCTGTCACTAGTGTCATTCACTCATGTCATTTTGTTTTCACACAGTCGCACGTTGTATTTTGCTGTTCATCCATAAAATAAATTCTATATTCACAAAATGACTGACGAGACTGAAAATAAAGTGCTTTCGTTAGTAGCTAATATTGTGCAAAGCCGGAAAATCCAAGCCGAAACTTTAATAGAAGTAAATGATGAAGACAAACCTGGAAAATTAAAATCTAAAAAAGTGGATCCTGTTATCAAAGGCAAACCAAAATCTGGGAGGTTTTGGAAGTCGGAGAAAGAAAAGTAAGCATCGAATAAGTACACCCTCATATTTAAAAGATTACACTCTATAAATACCCCAATTTAAATTTAATTTTTTTATAACCTTAAACTTTTGTAGATTTTCATCAATCAACAAAACTAAAGGCCTCAGACACAAGTTTGATAAGAAGAACTTACTGCGTGAAGAATTGAAGAGAACAAAAGATTTATCTAAACAACTAAAAGAAGAATTTAAACAAAAACAAGTAGAGAAAAAGGAGAGGCGACGAGAGAATTTAAAGAAAGCAGAAGAAAATAGACGCAAAGCTGAAGTAGTCCAAGTTATAACAAATACAGCAAAGTTGAAGCGAATGAGGAAGAAACAGATGAGATTCATTGAGAAGAGGGATACAAATAAAGCAATTGAGGGAAATAAATAAGTTGTTGCTTATCTTGTTTTTCATTTTGAGATTTCCAAAAAAGTACTGATTACTGGTGTCTGTCAGGTTTTCCGAACCATGCAATAGTTTCACACTAAACTGAGCTTGCTCATTATTGGCATTTTTCGCTATCTGCTATAGTTTAGGATATCCCCCTGAAGGCCCATTTAAATGGTTCATCCTGTATATTAGAGCTTTATTTTGACACAGAAAGACTCACCACTAGGTGGACAGAAGTTTCACTTGCATTCTTTTTATTTAGGTACCTACATACTAAAATCACATTCTACTAGAAATAACCAGTCATAATATCTGCAGAATTGGCCCAAAGCTTACTCAAGGACCAACTACCTAGTTAAAATGTTTTAGTCTCTACAATAAGTATTGTGTAAGTGAGAATGGTGTTGGTCTAGTGGTAGATACCCCGACTTTCATTCCGAGAGTCGTGGGTTCGAATCCAGGCCGACCGCGCGCGCAAAAATGTCTATCTTTAAGAAAATGTTATGTGCGCTAATATATAATCTCTTACGGTAAAGGAAAACATCATGAGGAAACCGACATGGCCTAGGACTCACAACGGTCCGAAGGCATGGGTGGGACATTCGCCAATCCGGAGGATCCTGTGGCGTCTTACTGCTTAACCCCTCCAAGAAGTGAGAAGAAGAAGTACAATGGTGAGGCTAAGTCCAGAAAAGGCCCAGCGAAACGAAATAAGTATTGTGTAAGGGACAATAATAGTCCTTGTGTTAGGGCCGGCGCAGACTTGACGGAGCGCAGCGCAGAGAATTTTTGATTGTCTTAGATAACATTATCGAAATTGTTCTCATTATAATAATATTCAAAATCAGTTAACACAACAAATAAATCCGCGCGCATACTCGCGCCTCCGCGCGCATACTCGCGCCTCCGCGCGTATTATCCGGTAAGAAATTCGGCTACGCGGGGATTTATTAGCATTTTCTATACTTTCGCCAAATTAATACTACTGTAACATTCCATACATTTTGTAGCACATAATATAAAAATAATATTACCCCGCATTTAATAGCAAATCCATACACTTTATCAAAATATCAACTTTATTTATTAAAAGTACAATTGTTAGCGTTTTGGTAAAAACTTTAAGTACTGTCGGAGAATGTAGCACTTATTTATTACACTAAAAGTACAGTGACACGCATAAACTTAAATTCCTTGTAATACTTATTACTAACCGAACATTGCTTTTTAACTATTGTAATAGTACCTATATATTAAGATACTGGAGATGCCAGTAAACAAATGGAGACATCTTGTACACGACGTTGCACGGAGTCACGATCCTAAGGGTCAATTCACACGTACCACAACCACACCACGTCGCAGCGACAAAATGTGGTCAAGCTGTGGTTACGTGTGAATAGTGTCGCAGCGACTTTTTGCAGTTGCGTTGCGGTACCGACAAAATGTCGATGTGGTGTGGTTGTGGTACGTGTGAATTGACCCTGTCATGTCGTGGCGATGTGGCCGCGGTGCCGCCGCCACCGGTGGTGGCGTTGCCGTCGCGATGTGGTCGTATTACACAGGTGGTCGATAAACAACGGAAAAATGTGGTACGTGTGAATTGTAATATTCATTTTCAATACAAAATATACGCCCGACCACGTGGCGTCGTTGTGGTGTGGTTGTGGTACGTGTGAATTAACCCTTAACTATGAGGGACCGACTAAGGAGGAGGAGGAGTATATATTATGTTTTAAAAATAGGTTCGGGCATACAAACTCACTACGTGAATTTCACTTTATTATGCCGTTCCATGCATTCTTTTAGTGTGATGGACTGAATCATTCGTTATTTTCGTCAGCCGCTCATCAATGATTTTCATTTTCTTCTGGCGTTTTCTGCTGAAGGTAACGTATATGTTATTTTGCCGTATACGAAAATCAAAATCAATGCTTTCTTTGCGTAGACATGATATTAAAAAATATAAACTAGGGTGGCCCCTTCCAACTGTCCTGTTAATGCGGTTGTGCCATCGCTCACATGCGTTAATAGTTCGGTGTCTATTCCCATAGCAGCTGATAACTGGCAAAATATCGGGGTTCATCCATTGTTTGATAAAATAGTTGATAAATTCATCCCATATTGCGGTGTTTTCTTTAACTTCAAACTCTATTGTTAAAAATGCTTCGGGTATATGTGTCACTGGGAGGTGAGCAACCGCTGTAAACAAGGATAAAATTTGTTCACCATTTCCAACTTCAGTGATTTTCATTTTCTTAGCCTTGCGGCGAAGGGCCTGAGCGAAATGAAAATGACACCCTTTGATATCGGCGGCTGGATATACCGTTACAAACGCATTCATAGCTGCAAGTACATAATCTGACTGAAAAATGTATGGTGTCATATTAGGTAAATGTTGTTTGACCAGATGAAAAAATCGGACGTAGGTAGCTTGTTGTTTATTCGGCAATAAGGCGAAGATGAGAGGGATGATCTTAGTGCAGTTACCATCGCTTCCGATATCCCCATGGATGGTATATAATTGTAAAAAACGGGGCAAGTGCGACACTCGCGCATAAAGGGTTCCGTACCACTATCACAATTGGATATGGAACCCTAAAATGGTTTACAACAACCAATTTTTAAATTTTATAGGAAAATATGAAATATTTATCTTCGATTCTTACTCCCATCAAACGACCGAATCACTGAAAAAAAAAAAACCTTGGCACAAAGAAAATCTGAAACATAAAATAAACTCTTTGGTAAGTAAGGCAGACTAGTACCTATATATATTTGACAGATAGGGCAGCCATTTTGAATTCCATGACCAACTCGATTTGTCCTCCTGTCCTTCTTCCTGTCCTGACTCGACTCCTTGTTATTTTTGAAACACGTTTGTTGTATGGGAGCCCCTTTTAAATAATTGTTTTATTTCGTTTTTAGTATTTGTTCTTGTAGCGGCAACCGAAATACATCTTCTGTGAAAATTTCAACCTTCTAGCTATTACGGTTCATGAGATACAGCCTGGTGACAGACGGACGGACGGACGGACGGACGGACGGACGGACGGACGGACGGACGGACGGACGGACGGACGGACAGACAGACAGACAGACAGACAGACAGACAGACAGACAGACAGACAGACAGACAGCGAAGTCTCAGTAATAGGGTCCCGTTTTTACCTTTAGGTACGGAACCCTAAAAATGGTTTGGGAACGGCTTTGAACGTCCCATCGCCGAAATAATGTGAAATATTAGCCATAGACTGCCGTGCTTCCATGCTACAAAAAGCAATAATTTTATCAGAAGCTCCGTCCATAAAAAAACAAAAAGTCTTGAGCTAGTCTTTGTGGAATGATGACATCTTGATGTTGTTTAAATGTGCAACGGTGAACCCTGTAATGTTTTTTTCTAATGCGATATAGAGTATCTCTTACTGCCTCGAAGGATGGTACAACGTCATCATATTCGGGGTCAGATCTGTAACTCCTCATGAATTCATCAAACACTTTTGGAATCGGACGATAATCGTCACATACGGCTTTTTTTAGGCCTTCCATAATTACTTCCAGTTTGTATTGAGACATATTTGGGATACACTGGTGATCCCCCTCCCTTGTAACTGTCCCATCAGTTACACACCAAGTAAGAGAGCCACTGCACATATAACCGGAGCATCGCCATATTTCAGTTCCTCCTTTATTTGTTTTAATTTTGTTATAACGGTATCCATCTTTCCATAACACTTTTCTACCATTATTATTATTATCTTTGACCATTACTCATTAAAATAAACTTAATATTTTCCATCTTAAGAGCTCAGCTTCAGGATTCAACAACATTGACATCAATTATAGGTATTCAAACCGTTGTCATAATTTTGTTTTAAAATCTATCATAGAAAGCACTTGAGCTTGAGACAGCGTGTAAGAAGGTTGACAAGATATAAAAAAAAGTATAGAAATTGAAGTAAGTGACTGTACAATAGTAAATACTATTATACTGATACTAAAGTGAGCTAGAATAGTAAATAACCTGCTAATGATTCGTAATACAAAATAAAAAGTGTATGATTTGCTACTAAATGCGAGGTGTTTTTATTTTTATATTATGTGCTACAAAATGTATGGAATGTTACAGTAGTATAAATTTTGCGAAAGTATAGAAAATGCTAATAAATCTACGCGGGCATGCTCTGCGCTGCGCTCCGTCAGGTCTGCGCCCGCGCCGGCCCTTAGAGAGGAGACTATGAAATAAAAATAAACCTGATTCTGTGACGTAATATTTTATTTTTTTATCAACATGATACAGATGTTATGGCTTTGTATTCAAATATTCTATTATAATAAAAATATTAACAAAATTATCTTACATCCACTTGAAAATGTACAATTTTATTTGTAATAGACCTTATAAAATACATAATAGCATCGCAAGTCAGTGCCGGCAGCAGGTAGCTGTTAGTCGATTCACTATAGTGAAATTTTTCAATTATTCTATGGGAAGGGAACATTAATACAAATCATTTGGAAAATCGTCAGTTCCTGACTGCTGTCAGCTTAGTTCATATTTTAGGGGTATGTCGAGCTGGATGTCCGCCAAACTAGCAAAATTAAAAATAGACGGTTTTATTCTAACATTCCAAGGAAGAAATGAAATGATTTATTTGCGCTATTTACATTTTGAATTGGGAGAGTTTTAAAGCCGTGGCCATAATTGGTAGAAGCTTTTAGATTTGTTCTTATCCAATGGCTTTTACAAATTTGGCCCTAGTTACACTACAGTACATGCAGGCTCCCTCGGTCCACACCTACAGCATACATATACAGCATACATGAAAAAGGACGCCTGAGTGTAGGGTGTTGTAACTAGGCAGGGGCTTAGGGCTCAAAATAAATAAGGCATCACAGCCTACTAGGTTTTAGTACTTGAATAAGAAAAGTTGAATAATGGATGATGTACTTAAATGTAATCTCATTTTGATTTACAACTGGCCTATTTTTTTCATTAATTCATTTGGTGAAAATCCAATACGAAATCACCTTATTAAGAGATGGAAGATAAATGGGCGATGCGTCGCCGGCATCGTCACGAGTCAAGTCAGATTACTTACAACAAACAATAAAATAGCCGGCAGCAACTTGCGCTATTACACTTACACATAGCTCTACATAAGGCATAAAATATGAAGGCAGCTACACACTATGCCGGCGGCACGGTATGCGGTATTCCGCACAGCATCATTTCCAGTAATGTCAGATAACAAAAGGTCGATGTTTGTCTGAATAAACTTATTATCCTTTTTTCAGTTTAGGTATTAATTAGCTGTCATAGTATGATACCCCTGATGTAATTAGTGCGGCAAACCCGGCTCATATATCCACCGGAAATGCCGCTGGGTTTGCTGGCGGCACGCCCGCCAGCAGTGCCGCCGGCATAGTGTGTAGAAACCTTAAGACTTACGACTTGCATTCTCTATAGGACGCAAATAGCTACTCGAAGAGACATTGTCAATAGCCCTTACAATAAATAGCATGATGAGATTGACCCGAATTAAATACTTGTACGCAAGCACCCGACTGTTACCGATAACCAGCCAACGTAAAGCTCGCAAACTTGCCATATGTCATCGTTCTCTCTGATCATATGTCAATGGAAACTTATCTATAATTCATTTTAATCTACAAAAGCACTTGACGAGATCGAAACGCTTAATCAAGCCAGAAATGTAAAACGTAAGCGAGAATCGATTCGTTGTTAATTTTTTATAACCTCATTTCGTCCCGTGGGAAGCCGCTGCTAAAGTGTTCGGACGTCAAACTATATGTAATAAATAAATGATAACGAAACGACAGACCGATTTTAGGCCTCGATAGTCCTCTAATAATTACTAAACAGTTTATATACAAAGGAAAACATTTTTTTTATATAACAAATTATTTTTTTCGTTTTAAACGATATACAATATGACCAAAGGTAACATGGAATGAGTAATTTCAAACGCAAACATTAGTAAACGAAACGACGACAATGTACGATTGATACATCTTGATTACATACACTAATCAAAATG
>OY292405.1:13772685-13871801 GCA_958496205.1 Idaea biselata
ATTTTTGGATGCTCGGACGTTGAAGTTGCCACAAATGCCCTATTATCTACTATCTCTAACATAATAAACTCAAATAGTAAAAACATCAAAATCCCGTCTAGAAAACGAACCCTAAAGCCATGGATGACCCCTGGCCTACTGCGATGTATCAAAAACAGAGACAAACTATATTTAAACACAAAGAAAAATCCTGAAAATCCCATTCTGAAGACCACATACTTGCGTTACAGGAATCATTGTAACAATCTGCTAAAAAGAGTCAAATGTACCTATGAAAGAACACTCTTGCGGGAGGCGACGGGAAATCCTAAGGCACTCTGGGATCTAATCAAAAAATTTACCTATTTATCTTCTTCTAGGTCGCATAGTCTAAATCTTCTTAAGACAAGAGATGATACGCAGTCATCTATCAATTCGGTAAATAGGTTTTTTGCCACCATAGGTTCAGTGCTCGCCAATAATATTCAAACAAATCTGAATACCGCCGCAGGGAGTTATCCGTCACAGTCTGGTACAAACTCATCTCATGTAGATTCAATGGTTTTATCTTATACTGACTCGCGAGAAATTGAACTTATTATAAACAGTCTTAAGAATTCCACCTCACTTGGCTGGGATGGTATCTCAAACAACTTACTAAAAGAGATAAAGCGATATCTGATCCCCTATCTGAGTTACATTTTCAATGCTTGTATTGCTTCTGGTACCTTTCCAATCGCATTCAAACGTGCACTTGTACATCCAATCCACAAGGGTGGTAGCAGAGACTGTGTTGATAGCTATAGACCTATATCAATTCTCCCCTCATTTTCAAAAGTATTTGAGAAAATTATCAATAAAAGGCTAGTTAATTTTTTGGAATCAAATTCGATCCTAAGTCCTAACCAGTATGGTTTCAGATCTGGTAAAAGCACAGAAGATGCTGTCCTGGAGTTAACGAGCACTATTATACTAAATTTGGATAAAAAACTAAAAACAATAGGCATTTTTCTTGATTTATCTAAGGCTTTCGACACAGTTTCTGTTCCCAACCTTGTGAAAAAGCTGGAAGGCGTCGGAGTGAGAGGCCAGGTGTTAAGGTTACTTTCAAGCTATCTAACTGACCGATCGCAGCGAGTGGTGATAGGTGATATATGCAGTGATGATGAAAACATTTACTACGGTGTACCACAGGGTAGTGTCTTAGGACCTACCCTGTTTCTTGTTTATATTAATGAACTGTGCAATATGTCAATTCTCAACTGCAGAATCATTTCCTACGCGGACGATACCGTTTTGCTTATACACGGTAGCTCCTGGGCAGAGGTTCAGACTCTTGCGAATAACGCTTTGAATAGTGTAACTAATTGGCTAGCAACGAACCTTCTAACTCTGAATATCAGTAAAACCAAGATAATACCATTTGCGTTAACTAAAGCATCACTTCCCCCAGATTCGTTTAAAGTTAAAATCCACAAGCCTTATCAGGGGGGTGAAGTTGGCTCACAAACTACTTTTGAAGAATTGGCTACGTCTAACGTTATCAAATATCTTGGTGTAATGATAGACCAGAACTTGGACTGGCACCAACAAATAGATTATGTCTCCACGCGCTTAAGAAAACTTATATTTGTTTTTAAAAGACTGCGCTCGCGTGCAGATACCTCTACGCTCAAAAGTGTTTACCTTGCCTTGGCACAATCGGTTCAGTCGTATTGCCTTACGGCTTGGGGTGGAGCTCCAAAAACATCACTTCTTCGAGCTGAAAGAGCCCAGAGAGCAATACTCAAGATCATGCATAATAAGCGCAGGAGATTTTCTACTACAGAACTGTATGCCTTAAGCAGAGTCCTAACCGTAAGACAGTTGTTTATACTGCTGACAGTATTACGTAAGCATTCCGAGACCCCTTTTAACCATAGTCAGACCGAAGTTCGTAGAAGTGATATTGTTCACAAACTACTGCGACATAGAACTGTTACAGCTACACGGTTCTATAAGTACTTGAGTCCTAATATCTACAATAAAATTAACAGAAATTTAAATATATACCCCTTAACATCCCGCGAAGTTAAAAAGAAACTAACCACCTGGTTAATGACTTTGAATTACATAGATACTGAACTACTTATGGATTATACTAGACTATAGTAGGGTAAAATAGCAAACGAGTCAGTGTCGTGTAGTGTGCGTGCCTGAAATGAGTATGACGTGTTGTATCCATTTTTAATTTAATTAAGGTAATTATTTATTAAGCTATTGCACAGTTTTTATCGCGGGCTTTGAGTGCGGCGACCGAATCAAGAATTTCCGTAACGAAAATAAAACCTAAAACCCCCACTCCAATTCCCTCGCGGTCAATTCAATATTTATTATTTTAATTTTTCTAATGGTAATAATAAACCTACAACGTATTAAGTCTATCCTGAACTAACATGTCTAATACTGTTGGGATAACGCGATAAAATAACTGCAAACCACAGGACAAACAATAATAGTACATTTAAAAACATTCTTAGCGTTTTCGCAATTTATTTTGGTGTGTTGCCACCCAGTAAACTTGTTTCCTAGAAATTTAATTACAAAATGTAAAATTTGATTACGAACGACAAAGCCACATCTAGTTGCAACAACATCTTTGTTATTCATTGAATGTTCCGAATGGACTCGCCCGTTTGCATTGGGACGAGCCTACTTTATTCAAGAATACCCACACCCATGAGTGTATTTGTCTTGCAGAGAAATCGGCAGTGATAAAGGTGTTTTAGTGCAGCATAACTTTATTTAACAAAATTAAATAGTCAAAATGGTTTTTGTGTGTTTGTGTGCTGTGCTGGTTTGCGTGTTGGATTCTGGTTTTTGTCTCGTATTGCTACGTACCCGTGCTACATACCCAGGTACCTTTTCTTATTAGTACTAATTATTCAATTTCTTTATACTTAGCTTATTGAATAGTCAAAATAATTCAGCACTAGGAAAAGTGATTAGTGATTACATAGGCTTAATCGACAACTATACACAGTATTTATTATCTATCGTACTTCGTCAAAACCTAAAACTACAGAACCGATTGTGATGCATAGTTGATAAAAATGCCTAGGCTTGTGTTGTTATTAAGGTAATGTTATGTGGTTATTAAGTGATGTTGATGGTACCTTTTTACTTCTACTAATCTCAATAATCATCACAAAAATAACAACAATTATATTAACATACCTACCTCTGCATAACATATGTGTGCCTGCCTACCTTTGTCTGTTTAAGTTGGAATTCTTGGACTGAGTAATTTAATTTATTTCTTTTACTTTAACAAATTGTTCCCATGTTTTGTTTTGTTCTATCATACATTGTTATAATTTACATATACCTAAGTACCTATCAATTTATTGTTTTTCGGAACATATACATATCTGCTTCTCTTGGGATGAGCGTTAAAGACAGCGTCACAGTTTATAACTAAAGCTGATCTTTAACGATTATACTACACTTGTATTTTAATTTTACGTTCTGAATAAATATTTTTGTATTTGTATTTGTATTTTTTGTTACTCCCGATTTTGTGGGAATATCGGGATCAAAAGTAGCCTATGTATGAAAGCCTTCCTGATAATGTAGCTTTCTATTGGTAAAATATTTTTTTGAAATGGGGGGTTTTTGTAGACTACCCCCAATATACATACATACATGTTACCAACGTTACTTCTTTATAATATTAGTATAGAAGTATAGATTTATATAGTTGATAGTCGATTCGCTGACTCATTGATGGACAACACAGTCTGAACGATGGGGCTAGGCTAGGCTATATTCAAAATTTGGCATAAATTGGCATAATGGTGTCTTCCGGATTGTAACTAAGTGCCAAATTGGAGTTTCTGGCAATTCGTCCCCTTAGGACAGGAATGGGGTTAAAATGGGGGTTAAAACAGTAAACAATTAATTTGTGAGGCCTCTGTACGCACGAGAGCTAAGATCCAGCGTGCTGGGGGAGTAGCGATGGTGTGCCCTGAGCCTTAAATGACTTTTCTGTCGACAAGCGCTATGAGGTGGAGGTGGGTTATAGTATACTGGTGTGGTCAAATCAAATATATTTATTCTTTAAGAACGATGTATAAGTTACATTAACGTTTAGAAATGTCGAGATTTACTGTGGTTTCGGAACGCGCCCTATGATGAGAAAAAACCACAAGAAACTTATGGAAACCACAAGAAACTCATGAGAAACCACAAGAAACTCATGAGAAACCACAAGAAACTCATGAGAAACCACAAGAAACTCATGAGAAACCACAAGAAACTCATGAGAAACCACAAGAAACTCATGAGAAACAACAAAAAACTCAGGGAAAACACAAGAAACTCATGAGAAACCACAAAAAACTAATGAAAACCACAAGAAACTCATGGAAACCACAAGAAACTTAAGAGAAACCACAAGAAACTCTTGAGAAACCACAAAAAACTCATGGAAACCACAAGAAACTCATGGAAACCACAAGAAACTTAAGAGAAACCACAATAAACTCATGAGAAACCACAAAAAACTCATAGAAACCACAAGAAACTCAACTCATAGAAACCACAAGAAACTCATGGAAACCACAAAAAACTCATGCGAAACCACAAGAAACTCATGAGAAACCACAAACTCATGATACAAAGTACCTCGAGCCGCAATTTCTCCGCGTTGGCCTCGTTCCACAGCCCCTCCTCCATGAGGCGCTGGTCGGGGCGGCGGCGCGAGTCCGTCGGCGCCACCGCCTCCTCCGGCTCGTTGAGCTGCGCAGCCAGCAGAGTGAAGTTGTAGAACTTGTCCGAGTCCGACGGCGCCGGGCACTGGGGAGGTTTGAGATCATGTTTAGGGCGGTTTGAGTGTCAAATACCCCCGCGTGCGCGAGTAAGCATGCATGTGCTGGTTATGTCTGAACGTCTGGTGGAGAAAACACGAGATCAGAATGCTGGACTGTATTTGGCGAAAAGAATAAGCACGCTGAATAACATTTTTATAAATATGTAAATAAAAAACTATATTTCCCTGTAAGACCATTAGCCCGGGTCCTACAGTTACATCAGTACATACCCTCTCCCAGGCCACGACGAACTTGCCCGTCTTGCAGACGGTGTTGTCGGGCGAGGTGGAAGTGACCGGCGCGACCTCCACCCGCGAATCCCAGTAGCCTTGCAGCACGTAACGCGGCACGCCGCCCGGGTCCTACAGTCACAATTACATCAGTTACAGTTACAATCTTGTGGTGCCATTTCGTGCTCCTTATAGGGAACCGAACACTAGCGTTTGGGGACACGATCTGTCTATAACTGATCCCGCTTCTGATGAAGTTGCTCCTGGGAGTGGCCTGACGCTATAGCGGACCATTTATACCCAAAGGGGTCATAGTTCGGGACGCTATAACATATACAGTGGTGGTCATATAATTAAGAACGCTGATATAAAGGGAAGATTTTTTTAACGAAGACGCAAAACTAATTGCATGCATTATTTTTATTGTTCTTGGTATCGTAAAACTTTTCCATAATACCACTGTATTCATTGATACACATGATTAGCTAAAAATAAATACACAAACTTTTTACACTACTTCTAAACATAGTACTCCTATTTACTGGCTGGCCACATAATTAAGAACGCTCAATAGTTTATACGTTTATTCAAATTTAATTAGAGAAAAATCAGTCGATTTGTTACTGTTTGTATAATTTTGGAGCCATTTAATGCTGTAAAAGGTAAAAGTGATTGCTTTTTATGAAAAAACAATGGAAAAAATAAAAGTTGTGATAAATCTACAAGGGAAGTAATAATAAAAGTTCGCCAGAAGAATTTGGTCAAACAAAAAGATAGCCGACCATCTGCAATGTGCAAAAACGATGGTTTACCACACTGTTAAGCATTTTGCTACGTATCAAACTACTTCGAAGGTTCCGCGTGTACCTAAACAGTGAAAAACAACTCCTCGAGATGACCGAAACATCGTTCGTATGGCAAAACAAAATCCTTCTAAAGGATCCAATGAGCTGAGAAAATAATATTTAGGTGAAAACAACCCTACAGCAATCTCAGCACGCACTATTAGAAGACGTTTGGTAGAAGAAATATTCCACGGAAGGATAGCAAGAAAGGTACCCATGTTGAAACTTTGCCATAGGCAAGTCCAGCTGACATTAGCGAGAAAGTATGAAAACTGGACTGTGCGACATTGGTAAAATGTACTTTTTTCTGACGAGACGAAAATAAACAGAGTATGTTTCGATGGAAAATGATATGTACGACGTCCCACGAATACAGCATTCGACCCTAAGTACACGAAAGTTACATTAAAGCACGGTGGTGGAATGTGAAAATTTGGAGATGGTTTTTTGGACATGGTGTTGGACCTGTAAAGTTGATAGAAGGTAACATGGATCAGTTCCAATACAAAAATATACTGGAAGAAACAATGTTATCTTACGCTGAAGACGTTCTACCGGTTATTTGAACATTCCAGCATGACAATGATCCAAAGCACACTGCACGCACCGTAAAGGAATTTCTTACAGCGCAATCAGTTTCTGTCTTAAATTGGTCAGCCAACAGCCCAGATCTAAATCCAAATAGAGAATCTGTGGCTCGAAGTAAAGAAAAAGGTTTCCAATACAAAGTGTGAAAATTTATGAGAGCTATCGAGCTGTATGACGTTTTCGTAGAAGAATGAAACTCTATTTCGCTTGCGAAATATCAAAAATTAATACAGTTAATGCCTCGCCGGTGTAAATTAGTAATTAAAAGCTGTGGATATGCTATTAACTATAAATTTTAGTCAAAAACGTATTAAATTGATTTTTAAATTTTCTGAGCTACATATTATATTGTAATTTTTAAATGTAAGTGTCATACAAAACATTTCCCGAGCAGTTTAATAAATCGTTCTTAATTATTTGTCCAGCTTCAGTACTGTTTGAATGTGTTACTTTGGTGAAATCAATATAATGTGAAAAAAATAGTTAGAGATTTCATTATAATATTCCTAAGCCACGTTGCTCAATTAATGTGGCTATTTTATAACATAACTAGATGCTTCTCAGAAAGTACACATCTCTGTGTGTTGACGATTTATATAAAAAACTTCTAGAACTTCAAATCGTTCTTAATTATATGACCACAACTGTATGCGTAGTTTTAGTCGTCCGGGGTCCCTAGTTCATAATAATTATTCATATTACAGCACTAGTTCCGCCTCGCAGTTTCACCCACGTTAGTTCTGATCCCGTGGGAATATCGAGATCAAAAGTAGCCTATGTTACTCCAGGATAAATGACAAGAATTTTTGAAATCGGTCCAGTGGTTTCAGAGATTACCCAGAAAATATATACATTCATAAATGTTACCAACGTTACCTCTTTATCAAAAGGCTGTTACTGGATTGAAAACAAAATACAAGAGCACTCCTAATTGAAAAGCAGAAACGCAACGGTAGCGCGATTCAGAAACCTACATTCATCTTACTAGCAGTATTCATTGGTGACGTTACCTTAATAACGCCGGTGACCTTGCGTTGCGTGTCCTTGCTGAAGTATCCGTAGGGCAGGTACTTGAGGTGGGCGACGTAGCCCGCGGCGGGGCCCGCGTCGCCCACGATGTCCATATCGCCGTGGTTATCCACCCACAGCTTGCCCACTATTATGTTGTGGACGGTTGTCGTCACCTGCAGAGAGATGGAGAGTGCTGATTTATGTGTTATATTGAATAAACTTATGGTTAAAGCCTGGTAACACTAAATGCGTGGCGTGACTTACATTGCACGAGCATAAACCCTGTTACTGTTACACACATGCCTGTGGGCTGTTCTCTAAGAAAATACTACATAGATCCGAAGTAGAAACCTGTGAAGTTCCAGTCAACTTTTCTAAAACTACGTTGCACGTAGTACTACGTCTGTGGAGTTAACTCGGTATTCTGCAAGCCAATGACGTCACACAAATTTTGTGGTAAAAACGGTGGTCAAAGGAAAATGAAAAAAATAGTAATAAGTCACACATTTTTCTTCTGTTTTTGCGATGTTGGATTAAAATTAAACTCATCTGTTACATCTGAGACCATATCATCACTTATCATCAGATAAGATAGTGGTTAAACGCTCATCTTTTCATGTGTAAAAAAAGCATAGAAATTAAAACCGAGAAAAAAGTTTTATTTTAAAATCAACATCGTGAAAACCGCAGAAAAATCCAGTCTATAATACTTAAAAAAATAAGGTTTTAATGTTACTATACGTTACTGCTGCAGAGATATTGGTTGCCAATTTTAGGGAAATTGATGACGGCGGCAGAGTCAGGCTTGATCGCGATGAACTGCCCTCGGAACATCGCCGAGAAAGAGTATTCCAAGCCGACCGTCCACACGCCCGCCGCGCTTTCGCAGTGCTGCGCCACCGTCGGCGGCGAGTGCAACACCTGGCGGCCACGGGAGTCAAGAATAGGAACAGAGACCAAGCTCCATACAACGAACAGCCTACCAGTCTGAACCGGTTGCTTTGAGGACAAACATTATGGTGTACAAAGGACGTTGTATTTTGTTTGTCCTCATAGCAAACGGTTTGGACTGGTTGGCCGCTCGCAGCGCCGTTGTATGAAGCTAGGTCTCTGTTCCTATTATGTACTCATGTGACCTGGGTATTATGCGCGTGCGATGAGAATGGGATGCGACCTTTTGGAACTGAGACGCGCGCCCGCGCCGTAGCGTCGGTAAACTTGCATTGAAGATTGCTGGAGATTTTGTACTTTCCCATCCCGTTCTCATTGCGCGTGGATTATAATATAAGCCTTACCTCACCTTCGCCGGTGCCATATATCGCGACCTGCATCTGTGTCAACCTTGCGTTTACCTACCTATATAGAGAGTGAAACCATCTCCCATCGTGTCTCCTATCGTCCGTAAACTAAATACTTACATATTTACTGGTGCACGCCAACACAAAACTCTATTTTTTATGTAGTGGGTTTTACAAAGCAACGCATAGATTAGGGCCTCCGAAACACTGGGGGATATTTTGACAAGTAACACTCCAGACTTCGTTTACAGAAGACAACCCACAGCACGACACGGTTTATAAAAATGTATGACGCCCGAAGTCGTCACCGCATTTCGTCGTGTCGTGTCGTGCTTTGTGAGAAAACGGTGTAATTCGTCGCAAGATGTAAACAGACAGTTTGCAACGTTGCAAGACTGGACTGGAGTGATACTCCAGTCCATGTGTCTGGACTAGAGTGATACTCCAGTCCATGTGTCTGGACTAGAGTGATACTCCAGTCCAGGTGTCCCCTAGTGTATCTGAGGCTCCGAGAATCAAGAGGTAACGTTGTATACCCTGCGATAAAAGTGGTACTGGCAGCCCATTTTGGGGAACTTGACATAGCTGACACCTTGGGGCTTCATCTCGACGATTTGTCCGCGGAACTTGGCTGACACCGAGTACTGAGTGTCCGCCGTCCACGCGCCCAGCGCACTCTCGCAGTAGAGCGCCAGGGTCGGGGGGTGGTGCACCACCTGGCCAGTGAGGGACACTTACCTAACCTTCGCCATCTATCCTGCATCAGCGAACACACATACCGCGAACCGCGTTGGAGTTTTTGCAATGGAGTTTACAGGGTGTTTAGAGGACGGTGATTTAAGCCCAAAAGGTGGTTGTTAAGGCGAAAAACTTCCCCGAAACAGACTGTATACTCTATGTCACATAAACCGGTCGGAGTAGCCTTCATGGGGCCGGTATGTGTGTTCTGTGCTCGAACCCTGCACCGCGACATTCATCTACCTATCTAGAACATCTCTGTGATCTGTCTGTAGTAGAGACTCAAACCGTCTCCCATCGTCCGTTATTCAAGGACTTACCTATTTGCTGTTGTATGCCGACACAAACTCTTGTTTCTTTTGCGCCCTTTTGCGCTGGGTGCCAGCGGTATCACTTGGAGATATTTCGGAACTTGGTAGTCATCGTGAACTAGACCGATAGAAGATAGTCCTCACCTTCCTCCAAATATACTTGTTCCCGGACGAAAGGAACTTGGCGCTGGCGGCACCCAGCGGTATCACTTGGAGATATTTCCCTCGGAACTTGGTGGTCATCGTGAACTAGACCGATAGAAGATAGTCCTCACCTTCCTCCAAGTATACTTGTTCCCGGACGAAAGGAACTTGGCGCTGGCAGCACCCAGCGGTATCACTTGGAGATATTTCCCTCGGAACTTGGTGGTCATCGTGAACTAGACCGATAGAAGATAGTCCTCACCTTCCTCCAAGTATACTTGTTCCCGGACGAAAGGAACTTGGCGCTGGCGGCACCCAGCGGTATCACTTGGAGATATTTCCCTCGGAACTTGGTGGTCATCGTGAACTAGACCGATAGAAGATAGTCCTCACCTTCCTCCAAGTATACTTGTTCCCGGACGAAAGGAACTTGGCGCTGGCGGCACCCAGCGGTATCACTTGGAGATATTTCCCTCGGAACTTGGTGGTCATCGTGAACTAGACCGATAGAAGATAGTCCTCACCTTCCTCCAAGTATACTTGTTCCCGGACGAAAGGAACTTGGCGCTGGCGGCACCCAGCGGTATCACTTGGAGATATTTCCCTCGGAACTTGGTGGTCATCGTGAACTAGACCGATAGAAGATAGTCCTCACCTTCCTCCAAGTATACTTGTTCCCGGACGAAAGGAACTTGGCGCTGGCGGCACCCAGCGGTATCACTTGGAGATATTTCCCTCGGAACTTGGTGGTCATCGTGAACTAGACCGATAGAAGATAGTCCTCACCTTCCTCCAAGTATACTTGTTCCCGGACGAAAGGAACTTGGCGCTGGCGGCACCCAGCGGTATCACTTGGAGATATTTCCCTCGGAACTTGGTGGTCATCGTGAACTAGACCGATAGAAGATAGTCCTCACCTTCCTCCAAGTATACTTGTTCCCGGACGAAAGGAACTTGGCGCTGGCGGCACCCAGCGGTATCACTTGGAGATATTTCCCTCGGAACTTGGTGGTCATCGTGAACTAGACCGATAGAAGATAGTCCTCACCTTCCTCCAAGTATACTTGTTCCCGGACGAAAGGAACTTGGCGCTGGCGGCACCCAGCGGTATCACTTGGAGATATTTCCCTCGGAACTTGGTGGTCATCGTGAACTCCTGCCAGCACTGCCACCCCGCAACGCCCTCCGTAAACTGAGCCACCATCGGGGGATGGTGCGATACCTACGTATCCCATTACAATTTTGATCACCAAACACAGCTTAAGAGCGTATCCTACCAGCGTTTCTGTACAAAAGATCTTCTATTTTATCCTTTAGAATATTCATATTTTGTTTATAGAACGCTGATGAGGATTCGCTCCTAGCAATTTTGAACACAGTATATCATAAAAATGAATTTTCGAGACAGCCAAAAGGAAGGGATAAGTCGATAGGATATGCGGTAGTGCTGGTAGGATATAGAAATACTGTACAACTAAGAAAAAAACTATTGGTGTTTTCAAAGTGTTTATTAAAATGATACAAATACAGTGTCTACGCAACTTTTTAGTGAAAATGACTCTAAATTGCATGCCACCAGTTTCATAATGAAAACCCCGCCTAAGGAAACTTTGCTAACTAAAGAAAAGGCTAAATAATAGGACGGTAGGAGAGGCGACAGGATATTCGGTAAGGAAACGCTGTTGACTGTATACCTAATGGCTAGATCATACTAATAATGTAAATAACCTTATTAATATACGTGGAGTAAGGTCGGAGTAGTGCGAACATATTTTGTCCTTTTCCGTGACAAGAACTTTTAGAGTTGACAGACAGAAACCAAAAGTGGGATTATTATTCCGACATTACTCCACGTTTATTAATAAGGCTATTTATGTGTAAACGAGTATGATTGTTACTGCTTCACGCAAAAGGTTCAGAACCGGTTGCGATGAAACTTGGTATGCAAGTAGCTGGAGATCTGGATTAACTCATAGGCTACTTTTTATCCCGATCGGAATATACGCGGGCGCAGCTAAAGCATACTTTAAGAGCGCACCGTATTTTAACTGTTTGAACAAATGTTATTTGAACGTTATTTCTTAGTTTTTACCACACTAGGTAACTCGAGTCCCGAGTAACCCTTGTAACAGTATTGATAGAGTACGCTCTTAAGTATGTTTTTGTATAACAGAGTTAAATAAATTAAAAAAAAAATGGTGTTTTTTTTTTTTTTTTTTTTTTTTTTTCTTCCAAATAAGATCTGAATCGGTCGATAGATGGCGCCGGCATTAAATTCTATATTGTCTCTGGTCAAGAGATTCTTGCCAACAATGTCAAATACAAACTGTAACTGTTAGTAGTGCAACTATAATAAAACTCGCCTGCTCCGATATAGACCTCCACCCGAGGTCTTCCATCCGGTCACACTCGAATGTCTCACCCAGTAGCGGATTGAAAGGCTTGTTGGTTCTGGAATATAATAGATCGAGTCAAAAACATAAACCTCTATTTTCTTATTATTAACTCTTTAACGGCTTAAAACACAACGTGTGTGTTTTTTCTATCATGTTCGCCAGCGCGGTAACCACACAACAGGTGTGTTTCACGCGAATACCTACCGCACAGGAGGCTATTTGATGTTTCGGGCCCAGCAGCCAAAGGGTACATTCAATATTTTCCCGAAGTAATGTTGCGTGCCAATGCCAACCGGGCGCGTATTAGGAAGACATGCGGCAAGCGCGAGATAAGAATTTGGATGCGCAGTTACAATTTCCGTAGATAAACTTTTCCTTGACACTTTTCAAAAATACCTTACTTCTGTGCTTCTATTCTACGGTTTTATAACTTGTGTGTAAAGACAATAGACCCAATTGACTGCTCATAAGTATACCACCCGCACGAAAATCGTACGTTGTTTTAGTAGTAGTAACTGATGATACCGCATCACTATTCCACGCTCTAAGCATAGATAACGCAACGGTAACGCATCGGCCAATCACAGAGTTTCATTATTACCTCACCCCCCCGCCCGCAATGGTGAGTTGTGTTTCGTAGAAAATTTACGGTATTAGCAGTCGATTGGTTCTATTGTCTTTGTGGTATTGTATTTAAGATTTGGAGACTCCGATCTTGCAGATAGGTTAGTTTAGGGCAGTGGTTCCCTAAGTGAGGGGCGCGCCACCACAGGGGGGGCGCAGAGACCTTTCCAGGGGGGCGCGGGCCACCTGTGTGGAAAAACCTGCGATCGCTGAGAGAATGCATTCCAGACCGCTCGATACGACCAATGAAAATATTTAAAATTGACGCCTGTCAAGAACTTCATTGAGGCCTCAGTAGGCGAATGTTAAGAACTTTATCAACCTTTAGCCTGGCCCCGCGCCAACCTCGAGGGGGCTATCAAAGGTATTTAGTACTATTTTTACCTTTGTAAAACTTTAATGACCAACTTATTTTGTTATAAATCCTTTTTTATTCTGACCTGATAATCTGGACTGGAGGATGGGGGGGCGCGGATTTTTTTTTATCGTCAAAAGGGGGCGCGACTCAAATAAATTAGGGAACCCCTGGTTTAGGGTTATGGCGTGGTAAAGGATGCTGTCCTCCTGTCAGTGTCAATCTATACGTTACCTGCAAGCAGTGGTAGCGTAGCTGGAGACGGTGAAGGCGGCGACGTACGCCAGTTGGTGCGCGGGGTCGGTGAACTGCGCGGCCTGGTCGAGTACTCTGCTCTCCTGTCAGTGTCAATCTATACGTTACCTGCAAGCAGTGGTAGCGTAGCTGGAGACGGTGAAGGCGGCGACGTACGCCAGTTGGTGCGCGGGGTCGGTGAACTGCGCGGCCTGGTCGAGTACTCTGCTCTCCTGTCAGTGTCAATCTATACGTTACCTGCAAGCAGTGGTAGCGTAGCTGGAGACGGTGAAGGCGGCGACGTACGCCAGTTGGTGCGCGGGGTCGGTGAACTGCGCGGCCTGGTCGAGTACTCTGCTCTCCTGTCAGTGTCAATCTATACGTTACCTGCAAGCAGTGGTAGCGTAGCTGGAGACGGTGAAGGCGGCGACGTACGCCAGTTGGTGCGCGGGGTCGGTGAACTGCGCGGCCTGGTCGAGTACTCTGCTCTCCTGTCAGTGTCAATCTATACGTTACCTGCAAGCAGTGGTAGCGTAGCTGGAGACGGTGAAGGCGGCGACGTACGCCAGTTGGTGCGCGGGGTCGGTGAACTGCGCGGCCTGGTCGAGTACTCTGCTCTCCTGTCAGTGTCAATCTATACGTTACCTGCAAGCAGTGGTAGCGTAGCTGGAGACGGTGAAGGCGGCGACGTACGCCAGTTGGTGCGCGGGGTCGGTGAACTGCGCGGCCTGGTCGAGTACTCTGCTCTCCTGTCAGTGTCAATCTATACGTTACCTGCAAGCAGTGGTAGCGTAGCTGGAGACGGTGAAGGCGGCGACGTACGCCAGTTGGTGCGCGGGGTCGGTGAACTGCGCGGCCTGGTCGAGTACTCTGCTCTCCTGTCAGTGTCAATCTATACGTTACCTGCAAGCAGTGGTAGCGTAGCTGGAGACGGTGAAGGCGGCGACGTACGCCAGTTGGTGCGCGGGGTCGGTGAACTGCGCGGCCTGGTCGAGTACTCTGCTCTCCTGTCAGTGTCAATCTATACGTTACCTGCAAGCAGTGGTAGCGTAGCTGGAGACGGTGAAGGCGGCGACGTACGCCAGTTGGTGCGCGGGGTCGGTGAACTGCGCGGCCTGGTCGAGTACTCTGCTCTCCTGTCAGTGTCAATCTATACGTTACCTGCAAGCAGTGGTAGCGTAGCTGGAGACGGTGAAGGCGGCGACGTACGCCAGTTGGTGCGCGGGGTCGGTGAACTGCGCGGCCTGGTCGAGTACTCTGCTCTCCTGTCAGTGTCAATCTATACGTTACCTGCAAGCAGTGGTAGCGTAGCTGGAGACGGTGAAGGCGGCGACGTACGCCAGTTGGTGCGCGGGGTCGGTGAACTGCGCGGCCTGGTCGAGTACTCTGCTCTCCTGTCAGTGTCAATCTATACGTTACCTGCAAGCAGTGGTAGCGTAGCTGGAGACGGTGAAGGCGGCGACGTACGCCAGTTGGTGCGCGGGGTCGGTGAACTGCGCGGCCTGGTCGAGTACTCTGCTCTCCTGTCAGTGTCAATCTATACGTTACCTGCAAGCAGTGGTAGCGTAGCTGGAGACGGTGAAGGCGGCGACGTACGCCAGTTGGTGCGCGGGGTCGGTGAACTGCGCGGCCTGGTCGAGTACTCTGCTCTCCTGTCAGTGTCAATCTATACGTTACCTGCAAGCAGTGGTAGCGTAGCTGGAGACGGTGAAGGCGGCGACGTACGCCAGTTGGTGCGCGGGGTCGGTGAACTGCGCGGCCTGGTCGAGTACTCTGCTCTCCTGTCAGTGTCAATCTATACGTTACCTGCAAGCAGTGGTAGCGTAGCTGGAGACGGTGAAGGCGGCGACGTACGCCAGTTGGTGCGCGGGGTCGGTGAACTGCGCGGCCTGGTCGAGTACTCTGCTCTCCTGTCAGTGTCAATCTATACGTTACCTGCAAGCAGTGGTAGCGTAGCTGGAGACGGTGAAGGCGGCGACGTACGCCAGTTGGTGCGCGGGGTCGGTGAACTGCGCGGCCTGGTCGAGTACTCTGCTCTCCTGTCAGTGTCAATCTATACGTTACCTGCAAGCAGTGGTAGCGTAGCTGGAGACGGTGAAGGCGGCGACGTACGCCAGTTGGTGCGCGGGGTCGGTGAACTGCGCGGCCTGGTCGAGTACTCTGCTCTCCTGTCAGTGTCAATCTATACGTTACCTGCAAGCAGTGGTAGCGTAGCTGGAGACGGTGAAGGCGGCGACGTACGCCAGTTGGTGCGCGGGGTCGGTGAACTGCGCGGCCTGGTCGAGTACTCTGCTCTCCTGTCAGTGTCAATCTATACGTTACCTGCAAGCAGTGGTAGCGTAGCTGGAGACGGTGAAGGCGGCGACGTACGCCAGTTGGTGCGCGGGGTCGGTGAACTGCGCGGCCTGGTCGAGTACTCTGCTCTCCTGTCAGTGTCAATCTATACGTTACCTGCAAGCAGTGGTAGCGTAGCTGGAGACGGTGAAGGCGGCGACGTACGCCAGTTGGTGCGCGGGGTCGGTGAACTGCGCGGCCTGGTCGAGTACTCTGCTCTCCTGTCAGTGTCAATCTATACGTTACCTGCAAGCAGTGGTAGCGTAGCTGGAGACGGTGAAGGCGGCGACGTACGCCAGTTGGTGCGCGGGGTCGGTGAACTGCGCGGCCTGGTCGAGTACTCTGCTCTCCTGTCAGTGTCAATCTATACGTTACCTGCAAGCAGTGGTAGCGTAGCTGGAGACGGTGAAGGCGGCGACGTACGCCAGTTGGTGCGCGGGGTCGGTGAACTGCGCGGCCTGGTCGAGTACTCTGCTCTCCTGTCAGTGTCAATCTATACGTTACCTGCAAGCAGTGGTAGCGTAGCTGGAGACGGTGAAGGCGGCGACGTACGCCAGTTGGTGCGCGGGGTCGGTGAACTGCGCGGCCTGGTCGAGTACTCTGCTCTCCTGTCAGTGTCAATCTATACGTTACCTGCAAGCAGTGGTAGCGTAGCTGGAGACGGTGAAGGCGGCGACGTACGCCAGTTGGTGCGCGGGGTCGGTGAACTGCGCGGCCTGGTCGAGGATGCCGGCGTACTCGTAGTCCTCGGTGAGCCGCTGCAGCATCGACAGCGGCTCGCTGAAGTTTACGGGGATCGGGATCTTTGATAGCTCTTTGCCTGAGGACAATACGATAGCTTTTATTAACGCTATCTAAAATATTTAGGTGCTTCGTCACCAGGAGCCATGTCACAGATTTGGTTTTCACCAATAGGATGATGCTAAAGAGGTGCCGCGCAAACCCAGAGTTTTCCTGCACGGCAACCCGGCCAAAAACCCAGATCATCACTTGGATGAGGGACAAAATACAAGTAGTATTATATCCCTCATCCGAGTGATGCCTTTGATGTGTATTGTATAACAATATTACAGACATTGCTCACTGTAACACACTTCTTCTACCCTATTGACGTAAAGCTCAGATGTATCGTTCGTTACAGGTTACACACAGTATATACTAATAATGTAAAGCTAATATTCGATTAGCTTTACCCTCTAATGCCACGCCACATGTGTGTGTTTTTGTTTCTGATAGTGTTTTCATTGTGATATTTCTTTCAACAGACGAATATTTGCACATTTACGATGATAATAATACATTTTCTCAATGAAAAAGACATCGGTAGGCGGTCGGCCGGGATTCAAATACATGATCTTTAGAATTAAAGTCGAGGTTAAATAAGGGTAATAGTTTTACGCATAAGCCTGCTGGAGGTAATATAAAGACAAGTGTAACTCACCTATACAGTTTTTCATGATAGACCAGAGACTGAGCGGGTAGTTAGGCTTGTCCGGCACGCGCGTCCGCCGCGGCCGCCCGTCGACTGTGCTTTGCGTTTGGGACACATGGGGCTGGAAATAAAAAACAATATACTTTTACAAATATTTTTTTGAAATTAAAGACATTTTTCGGTTTGAATCGCGTGGTGTTTATTACTTTTAGCATTGTTACAACGCTCAACGTTTCGAGACCTTTCCAGGTCTCTTCTTCTTCAGAATTTCAATACAACATCGCGAAAACAGAAGAAAAATCTAAATATCTTTTTTAGGGTTCCGTACCCAAAGGGTAAAAACGGGACTCTATTACTGAGACTTCGCTGTCTGTCTGTCCGTCCGTCCGTCTGTCCGTCTGTCACCAGGCTGTATCTCATGAACCGTAATAGCTAGAAGGTTGATTGAAATTTCCACAGAAGATGTATTTCGGTAGCCGCTACAACAACAAATACTAAAAACAAAATAAAACAATTATTTAAAAGAGGCTCCCATACAACAAACGTGTTTCAAAAACTACAAGGGAATTCTAGTACGATGTGAGGTCGCTTCTGATTGGTCGAGTCAAATCGAGTTGGTCATGGAATTCAAAATGGCTGCCCTATCTGTCAAATATACTAGTCTGCCTTCACTGACCAAAGAGTTTCTTATAAGTTTCAGATTTTCTTTGTGCAAAGGTTTTTTTTTTTTTTGAGTGATTCGGTCGTTTGATGGGAGTAAGAATTGAAGATAAATATTTCATATTTTCCTATAAAATTTAAAAATTGGTTGTTGTAAACCATTTTAGGGTTCCGTATCCAATTGTGATAGTGGTACGGAACCCTTCGTGCGCTAGTTTCGCACTTGGCCGGGTTTTTTATTTTATCTTGAACTCTCCTGCTGCTATCTGCAGTATAGTCTGCAATGAGCAACATTATTGGCTGCCTTTGCTTGAAGTATGTCACAAATATCATACAAAGCCTAAATGCATTATTATAAGTCCTTCCGTGACCGGGTTTGGACCTTTTAACCTAATCATTACGCCTCACGAGAATTTATGTGCCACGGTGAATTTATGATTATGCACCTTCATCGATACTAATATTATAAAGAGGAAAGATTAGTATTTTTTGTGTGTATGTGTGTCGTATGTTTGTAATGAATAAACTCAAAAACTACTGGACAAAAATTCTTTCACCTTTAGAAAGCTACATTCACCCTGAGTAACATAGGCTACTTTTGATCCTGATATTCCCACGGGATCAGGACCTACGCGGGTGGTATATCTTAAAAAGCCAAAATATATTATCATAAATCTTCCCGTGACCGGGTTTGAACCCGCGTCCCCTAAGCTAACCATTACGTCACACGAATTCATGTACCACGGTGAATTTATGATTTTGCACCTTCCGCTGTTATATTAAAGTAACGAACAAGCGACAATAAGATGTTCTAAGGAACACCAGCCAGTCCAGTCTTCCTTTTTCAAGACAAGCGTGCTACATCATAGACCATATCATCACTTACCATCAGGTGAGATAGTGGCCAAGTGTGTAAAAAAGGAAGGAAAAATTTAAAACTAAAGTGGTACAATGGGCGACCTTATCACCTATGGGCGATCTCTTCCAAGCAACTAATAAATTGATGTATAAAACAAAACGTTTGACATAAATTCTATTATTTTAACTCACAAGCATTTTTTCTACAATAATATTTACGAACAGCGTAAAACTGTTTGGTAAAACAACAGATAACAATGAAATTCCAAATTAACTGACTTGTAAAATCAATTAGTAACAATGCCCTTAATAAAGTATCTGACATACATTATTTATTATTGTGTTATTAGGACAGATTGATTCTTAATCCGGGTCATACGGGCGTTGGGGTAAATACTCGACTGCAATGCAAAAGACTGATTGATTGAACTCAACTCAACGCAGAGCCCAAACCGATGGTCCTAGGGACATGAAATTTGGAGAGTGTGTCCTTTGTCATCTACTAAGAAAGGATTTTTCGAAATTCGGGATCTGGACTTACGCAGGTGAAACGCGGGACGTCGCTAGTTTAACCATAAATTGACAATTGAACATTAATTGTCTTGTATAGACACGACTCAGATTTAGATTGAAATTAAACTAATTTTTCGATCCTGAAGAAGAGACCTGGAAAGGTCTCGAAAAGTTAAGCAATAAAACAATGCTAATAAAAGTAATAAAGACCACGCGATTAATACCGAAAGTTAAGTTTTATTTCTATACAAGACTCTCTTGAATTTAAATAATGTAATTACGGTACAGTGCCCTCATCGAAACACTACACGTAAAGAAACAAACAATAAACCTTCGAACGTAACGCACCGGCATGATCTTCGCTACTGAATTTGATAATTAACTACTAATTAAGACTACATGTTAAAAACGTAACGAAATAGACGGTAAAACATTTCCATTATTTGAAGCTAGCTGTGTCCCGCTGCTTCACCCGCATACTTAAGTTTCGATAATGTGGAAATTATTACTATCAACGAACAGACTAAATCATTGGTTCTAGAGACATAAAATTTAGAAGGTATGTTGGATAGATAGATTAAAAAAACTGTGATTTATCACAGAATTGGTACATTTATTTTACACAACGCCATCTAGCCTTTACGATGAAAAAAATAAACTTAAATATAAAGTGCCACAAAAGACGGCCTTAGCGCTGAGAGCGGTTTTTTTCAGGCAGCCGTGTGTTCTTTGGGGTCCATATTGGCTCACATAAAATTCTAAGTCATATTCTTTGTCTTACTATCGATTTGTGTTCATAATAATCACTCTTCATAATTTTACTTTTCATACTTTTTTTATTCAGACATTTTTATTACTACCATCGGAGCTCATAACAGTTAGTGATCATAATTTTTTTATTCATACTGTTACTACCAAGAACATTTTAGAATCATAATTTTATTTTTCAGATTTTTTTTTCTTCATAACATTCATGATCATATTGCTATAATTCATAATGTGTTACTAAGATTATTTTTTATTAATAAAGGCAACTGTAACAAAACTTATTTTATGAACTACCCCATTATCAAACTCTAACGGAAATTATCGATTGTTTTTGACTTGTGTTCTGTCGATCTTCAAAAAAACACTTATGATTAAGATACATTACGCTTTTTTATGTATAGTATTAGGCGCTTTGGCGACCGCTGCCGTGGCACGCTCGCTACGCTCGCTCGCCAAAGCGCTGCGTGTAATCATGTTCTAACATAAACCTAACCTATCCGAGTCGGTGTGCTCCGTGTATTTTTTTCCAAGTTCGAGTACAACGTGCGTTAAGATAACAATAGTAGGCGAAACAAATGTATGAATTTAGACGTTATAATTTTCGATAATTATGGATAAAAAACTTATGATTAGGAAATGTATTAAAACAAATTTTAGTAAAAACGAAATTCATAATAGTGATTTTATGAATTTCAATGATTATGTATTTTCAATTTTATGTTTTAAAAAAAATTATGAAGAATGATCATTATGATTTGAAATGGTATGTGAAACATTTTCGGACCTACGACGTTAGGAGTTAAAAAAATATGTAAGACGATCCGCCCCCGTTCTTTGTGATGTGTAGTTCGGTGGTATCCATTAAGGGTTATTGGAAAACCCCGCGGGATCAGCACTTATGCCGCCCAAACCGCGGGCCACTATTGAAATAAAAAAAAAGAAACTAACCCATACAACGATTTCCTTGTTCTTAGCAGTAGAAGCTTCCTCTGTGCCACCCATCGCGCTCTCTGCTCGATCCTTGTCTTCCAAAAATAGTACCTAGAAACAAAGACACAATCATTTATTGTACTATACAACTTACTCCGAGGAAGGGGTATTTAGCCGATAGGGGGATGTTCTATACGTCTAGGCGAACTAGACCTTTGTTCTACGACTTTTGGAAATTCGAACTTTATTTCGAAAATTGTGAAGTTCTTTCACTGAAAAAAAAAACAGCTGTTTTTAAAAATAAAGCTAATTTATGTTCAGATTGTAGTGGTCCAGACTAAACAAAAGGACACCTTAAGGCCAATGACCTCAAACTTTAAGAAACAGCTGATTTTCACGTAAACTCTATTTTCTTGAAAACTACCTAAATTTTCCAAAAGTTGTGGAACTAAAGTTGTTTGCCTAGACCTCAAGAACAACCCCCTTTCGGCTTGATACTCTCTCCGAGGAACATCCTGTATATCCATAACGTTCCAGTACATGGTCTACTACCATACCATCCCCATAGCTCAAGCAGTTTTATCATCATCATTTTTACTACCACCATTTTCGCGAGCTCCTCCGAGAGGGGCGTTAAGCAATTTGATCCCGGTTTTTGTCTCTAATAGCAGTTGTTAGGTCAAGTGAAGGACCTGAAAAACTCTAACACAAGGTGAGCTACATGAAAAGAAGAAGCTTAAGTAATCATTTTCCCCAGTTCGTTCGAAGGCACGTTCGGAAGGTCCCGGTTCCGATCTCCGATAGCAGTCTGTTAGGTCAAGTTAGAGGCCTTAGGGTGACCTGAAAACTCTAACACCAGCCACACCACTATACGAATATAAGAAGAATTTCAGACTATAATCTGACGTTTTGGTTCCTTTTGTATTTGACATTTTATCTTTTGATGTGTCAAATCGTAGTCTACAATTAAAAAACGAAACGAAACGAATTTGTATGTGTGCAATGGCTTCGGCTCACGCACTCCTTCCAAAGGTCCGGAGCTCCATAGCCCCGTAATGCAACTAATTATATACTGTTAGTTAATCTATTGATTCAATAACACAAGGTATTTATTATTTGCAGAACTAAATATTACAATTATTTTTAGACAAAATCAGAGATGCTTTTAGCTGTTTTTTTGAGAAATAACTAATTCACAAATCGACTTTAACACAGAAGAAAATAATGTAACTTTTCAGACAAAGTCAGAGATGTAAATTTTTTATTATTTAGCTATTTTGTTGAATAAATAAAATCACAAAACGACTTTAAAACCGAAGAAAATAATGTAATTTTTACCATAGAAAATGAAGTATAAATGGTGAATGCTAGGTTAACTTTATTGTTAGGAGAACATTGAATACAAATAATAGGTAAAACATATTCCATATGTGTTATGTGTACACATATTGCGTATGTATATGACTCATGAATGCATCACTGCATTGCTATTTTCTTTGGTAACATAGAAACTACAATAAGCCAATTCAAATCTAGGAATTCAACAATAACTGCATGGTTGTTTGTGCTACATAATAAAATGTACTATTTAAAACGCGACGTGAAAAAAAACAGACACCTGACGTGAAATAATATTTTACAAAAACCTGGATAAGTGTCTTATAATAACAAACAGGACTAGTCTCTTATCTCTGACCTTGCTATTATAAAATGAGTTTTAAGGCTAGGAGGACTAGGAGAAAGGTCGCCTGAAAGGAATCCATTTCAAACTCGTCTCTAACGGACGAGCTTCGCCAGTTCCAAAGTCGAACTGTTCGGGAAATTACTTAAATTTTAAAACCTTAAAAAAGATGGATCAAAATTCATACGTCGTTGTTAGAATAACCACCATATAGATAATCTAAATGTCTTATCTTTCCCACTGGCGTTTTCAAGCAGGTTTAGGGCGGTGCGGGATCAAAACACGAATCGCCTCGGAGTTCACTCACAAAGGACCTTTTTATTTTCATGCATGTTTGCGCTGCGGGCCAAACCACAATAGGAAAAACGTTTCTGCGGACTCATCCCGCCTACTCTAGGCGAGTAGTGTCGAGTCGAGTAGTGTTTTAGTTTTAGAACTTAATCTGAGTTACTTAAAAGTTAGATCCACATTTAGCCTAAATAAAACTAACCTGTTGAGTTTCTGTGACTGCTTCACCTTCAGATTCATCGGAACTTTCTCCTTCCTTTTTGACTTTAGCTTTCCTATTCACCTGTAATAGGTACAATGGTCAATGGTGAAATGCCTGTGACTCTATGATAGTACCACATCCATACCGACTACCATATCCGACCAAGTTTGATTTACTTATGGACATAAGGAAAATAGAATTATTGGGCAATAATAGTATTTATTATTTAATAGAGTTGTATTTTTTGGTGCAATAAATCATTTAGTAAACTCACATTTAGAGAAGTTAAGGTAGAAATTAGGCACATTTTTCGGTTTTAATAGCGTTGTGTTTATTACTTTTAGCATTGTTTCAATGCTCAAAATTTTAACTCTTCTTCAGTATTGACTGAGATATGATTTGTCATTATACTGTATTTAAAGTTACAGAAAAAACTTGAAGAAACTAGGTCTCGAAACATTGAGCATTGAAACAATGCAAAAAGTTATAAACACCATGCGATTAAAACCGAATAATGAGTTTAATTTCAATGTAACATCGCGAAAACAGAACAAAAATCTAAGTTTAGATAGTATTGAAAACATTATTGTCCCCAATGGGATTCATAACTATGCATGACCTTCCACTGTCACACAGGTTTTTCAGTTTTGCAAAAGTAATATATTTAAATACTCACACTAATTATAATATATAAGATAAATTAGATAAGGTACCTATTGTACTATTAACTAAATAAAGACAAGTTTGTAATTCCTGCCTCGGCTGTATTCAAATCAGCTTAGACTAACTTCCTATGCCGCAGCAATTAATTAGATTCGGTAGACCCGTGATCCAGAGGGAATGCCGGGACGGGAAAATTTTAAAAGACATTTTAACATAAACTATAATAAATCGAATTTGGCTGGACTCACTACAATGTTCAGGTTAAATGTGGTGCTTGAGAAGTGTTAAAAACAAGACTTTCACCAAAAAAACTCGATAACACAAACCCTTAGTACTACATTCTAATCAGGTTATAGTTACTTACGGGAACCTTCATTGTAAACGAAGTCCGTTGGTCATCCTTGTTAGTAGACACGCCTTCTTCCATGGCATCGAAAAACTCATGATCCTCATCCTCTGTATCGTTGCCTTGCCCTGAACCGTTCCCACCTGCAATGTTAGAAAAATCTTAGGCTGATAATACCAAATACCATCCATCATGTGTTCATTGACAAACTGTGTCAATTCCTTTAAAATTGCAGACAAATAAAAGCACTTTGAAGCAGTTATAAAGAAGCAGTTAGGAGTTTATTGTAGTTTGTTTTATCTCACATTGCAGAATCATTTATCTCAACTTCCTACTTTAGGTCTATCAAAGTGATCTATGATTTCTGTTATTAAACATTAGTGAGTTATTTAAATGATACCTTTAGTTGCACAACTAAATATGAGTAAAAATGTTACGAGTTTCAACTAAGTTGAAACTAAGAACATTTTAGCTTTGGTAATAATTAAAATATCGAAATGTACAACAGCTAGTATAGTGTAATGTGAAGTATTTTTAAATTACAAGAAGCCAACAAAATTTGACTTTTGCAAAGCTGCTTCATAGCTCCATTAATATCATAAATGTAAATATTTTAGAACAATGTTGATCTAGTGATAGATACCCCACACTTTCATTCCGAGGGTTGAGGGTTTGTATCCCGGCCGACCGCGCACCGATGTATTTTTCTTTATGGAAAATTTATTTTATGTGCTATTAACATTGCTCTTACATAAAAAGAAAACATTGTGAGGAAACCGACATGTGCTAAGGCTCAACCTAAGGCGGTCCTAAGACATTGGACATTCGCAATCCGGAGTAGGCTCCAATGGCGTCTTACTCTCTCCATCTAAGAGGTCGCCCTTGATCTACAGTGGGACAAATTAGCGAGCTAACAAAAAAGTTTTTGTCTTTCTATCAGAAAATGTTTCATAAACGTCTGTGACAAATGAAACATAACATGGCGTGAACATATATGTATAGGCGAATAATTAGTAAAATACTAAGATTCATTTTATCCCGAATTTCCCATGGGAGCTTTGGCGAAGGCAGCTTTGGGTTGTAGGCAGTCATTTAATAATAATGAAATCATTAACAGTTGCAGTGTAACTGATACAGAGTGTAAATGTATAGCCTAACAAAACCTATCTTATCTTTCATGTTTACTAACAATGCAGATATCAAGTTCGATATTATTGTTGATACAAATAGTAGCATTGTTTACTATCTAAACATTTATTACCATAGGAATTTTGAGAATTCCTGGGTAATAAATGTTTGTAATAAAAGGGTTAGTTTCCATGGAATTATGTATGTAGGTAGACATTGCGTGCAAGATATATTTAGCAATTGCTTATTTACTTCTCATCATGTGTCATTGGCTATCTAGTTATGTTTAAGTTAGGTATAAAACTACACAGACAATGTATAAACATAGTCTGATATTATGATCAGAGAGTAATCCAACAGTTTATCTAGTTGTTGTATGCCTCGGTGCTGTAAAACTGTCTGATATTATTTTCCTCACAATTTGAATATTCTCACATCATATGGTGAACTATCTAAGCCCAAACAACCATCATGAGGTAACTCAAGAATTATTTGACTAGACTATTATAAATTCTTGAATTTCAGTCCAAATGCTACTTGAGAATAATAAATATCTGATATTTAACAAGCTACATCTAATTATAAACCCTGTGCTAAACAGTGACGAAAACAAAGCATAAAATAACGAAATGACAACCAATTACAGTGCTTAACAGTGCTACATTTACTGTACTTAACCTTTTGATAAATGTATGAGCATGATTCATTATTGTTACACTGATAGTACATCGAGTTACGGATGAAGGATGAACATCAAATTATAAGAAAATACTAAAATAACATCACTTCGAGGTTCTCCTGGGAAAATCTTATAATAAATGAGATTATAACACCATTGTAATGTTTGATAGGCACTGTTCATTGCTTTCTTGTTAAAAAAATTACCTACAAAGGAAAAAATAATTAAAACACTCCGGTAATAAAAACAAAAACATTGAATACTTAATTATAATTGATTATTTGTAGAAATGTTTTTCAGAAATTGCACCCGACAGGATTGCAATCTCGACTCTGTGTCGTACTTTTATATAGTAGGTTTTTGTTTGTATTTATGTGTGTTAGTTACACCTTTACAGTTACAGTTTGTTTGAATGTTCAATGTAGAATCCAACAGGAACACGGGAATAGCACATGGGCTGTTTTATCCCAAACATCCCTAGTGAATTGTGAATAATGCAGATAAAACTGCAGGATGAGGTTACAGTATACACAAAATCATATTATCAGGCTGTTTGAAGGCATGCATTTCTTGTTAGAACTGATGAATATTTACACAATGAGTTAGCATAAATGTGACTATATCTTACAAGTAGCTTTATTGTTATCATCCAAGAGTTGCTGATGAGCTATAGAATTCCTAACTTGTATATTTTATTACTATTGTGAGTCACAATGGACAACATTGAATGGGATTGAGTTAATATTGTTCTAATTGTATTGGAAAGCATTCTCCCTCCATTTGGCACTTACCACCCATCGTGTTGACGAAGTATTCAAATTTTCATCAGAAATAACATCGAATAAGTAACATACACATTACTGTAAGCCAGAAGAACTACGCAAGGCCAAGATCACAAATCGACGCGTACAATTTTCGAATTCTACGAGTTACAAGTAGCGATTGAACATAGCGTCGCCGGTAGCCAGATCGAACGCGACAGATGTTAATCAAATAAACGAATGCAACCAATTACACTTCTATTAGGTAGTCAGAAATATTTAGCAACCTTGAATTTGCCAAAAAAATTAGTCTCCTATTTGTAGCACAGATTATTTCATTGAAAAACACTTTTTACGTACCGAAACAGTATGTATGGTTAATAGTCAAGTAACATTATTGATTTTAATAAATCTAAACTGAAAACAAGAATTTATCTTCGAACTAAATCAAAATATATCTTGAATTTTTTATTCTGACATGTCGCATCGCAAGAAAATTCTTTTCGATTTTTTCGTTCGTTTGACAGTTCCGTTCCGTTCTACGGTCGTTGATGTCATACAAACTGAGATGAGGTGCAAAACGTTTCATTTCAGTTGTAAGATTCTTCGAACACGGGCAGATACACAAAATGAAATATGGTAGATTGAGGGTAGTTTGAAATGTTAAATTGCAATAAAATAAGATATAGTTCGGCCCATACATAGATTTGATTTGCTGCGATGCATTTGTTTGGATAAACTACAGTTTTGGTGCCTACCTTGGTTTCGTTGATCAAAGTAAACGAAACAAATTAAATTACTTTTATTTACCTCGCTAGGTAGGTACGTTTTTAAAATAGTAAAGTCACAACGAAACTAAACATTAATAACTTAGTTGATAAGGAAAAGAACTGCTCAACTCTATTAACTGTAAACTATTGTTACTTGAGATTTGAAGCTTGAGATTTGGAGGTCACACTACTAACACGGAATGACCACTATCAAGGCCAGATTTATTTATGTCATTTTGCAATTAAATAGTCCGACAACAAGATAACTCGTGGCCTTCCTAGGCCGAATCTAGTCAGGCTATACTGGATGTCCCAAAAACTAGTGTCAAGTGTAAGTCCAGCTATAGAGCATAGCACCACCAAAGGGTAATATTACAAGATATACCCTTGTATATTTGTTGCTATGCTGTGGTACTTAATCTTATTGTTCTTTTTAATACTTTTTTTTTGTATGAACTTACTAGACTAGATACCTTCCAGTTTTGTACCTTTTCATATATTTTATTATATTGGCCTTTTCATCTGAATTTTAGAAGCTTTATACAGTTCAAGCAACTTTTTAATCCGTGCTAGATAACTATGGCGCTGTAGTGCCCTGGAGTTTGTTAGGTGGAGTAGACCTATACCACACTCCCAGTCTAGTCAGCCACGCACAGAGGAAAGAATGGGTCAAGACCTCTGGAGGTAACTAAGCCAAGGTTTTCCTCACGATGTTTTCTTTCACAGTTCACCGTTTAATGCACTATCAACTATATGACCTAACGGGTCCATATTGGCTCACATAAAATTTTAAGTCCTATTGTTTGTCTTACTACCGATTTGAATTCATAATAATCACTCTTCATAATTTTATTTATCATACTTTTTTTATTCAGACATTTTTATTACTACCATCGGAGCTCATAATAGTTAATGATCATAATTTTTTTATTAATACTGTTACTACCAAGAACAGTTTAAAATCATAATTTTTTTCTTCATAACATTTAATGATCATATTGCTTTAGTTCATAATTATTGTTACTAAGAACATATTTCAACTCATAATATCGTTGTTCAGAATAGCTTACTTTATAACAGACATTTATCATAATTTTTGTATTAATAACGGCAACTTTAACAAAACTTTTTATGAACTACCCCAATCAAACTCTTTGTGAAATTATAAATGGTTTTTGACTTGTGTTCTGGCGATCTTCTTTTTGAAACGGAGTTAACTCATAATGTAATTATATTTTCTATTCTATTATTATATTTCTTCTTAGAAATTACTCTTTAGTTAATAATGTTGTAATAAAAACACTTATGATTAAGATATATCAGGTTTTTTTTATTTATAGTAATTAGGCGCTTTGGCGACCGCTGCCGCGGCACGCTCGCTACGCTCGCTCGCCAAAGCGCTGCGCGTAATCATGTTCTTACATTAACCTAACCTATCCGAGTCGGTGTGCTCCGTATATTTAATTTCAAAATTCAAGTAAGATGACAATAGTAGTTTTATGACAGTAATAGTTTTTATTTATAACATGATGAAGATGACAGTAATAGTTTTTATTTATAGTAATTAGGCGCTTTGGCGACCGCTGCCGCGGCACGCTCGCTACGCTCGCTCGCCAAAGCGCTGCGCGTAATCATGTTCTTACATTAACCTAACCTATCCGAGTCGGTGTGCTCCGTATATTTTATTTCAAAATTCAAGTAAGATGACAATAGTAGGTGAAACAAATGTATGAATAAAGATATTATGATTTTCAATAATTATGCATAAAACACTTATGATTAAGAAATTTATAAAAATGAATATTAGAATAAAACACATGTATGAATATCAAAGTTATTTATTGGAATGATTATGAGTTTCGAGCATTATGATAAACAAAGTGTATGAATAGTGATATTATGAATTTCAATTATTATATATTTTAATATTTAGTTTTTAAATTTTTTATGAAGAATGATCATTATGATTATAAATGGTATGTGAAACATTTTCGGACCTCCGATGATAGGAGTTAAAATTTTATGTAAGACGATCCGCCCCCGACCTAACATATGAGCCCAAAACGCATCTACCTACTGGAAACCTTTGTAATAAGTCGTCTAGTTTATATGCACCATGGCACATAATATTCTATTGTATCATGCACGCTATTTGCCGGCATGCATGATACAATAAAATACAATGTATTTTATTGTATCATGCATCATGTTGTATAAAGATGATGTTGATTCTTGTAATGCTTAAACAACTGTCTACTTACATGGTACTTACTAAAGAGTGGTGTTGGTCTAGCTAGTGGTAGATACCCGACTTTCATATCGAGAGTCGTGGGTTCGAATCCAGGGACCAATGTATTTTTCTTTATAATAGAAAAAGTAAATAACATCGCTTTTACGGTGAAGGAAAACATCGTGAGGAAACAGACATGTCCTAGGACTCACCACAGTCCGAAGGCATGGGATATTCGCCAATCCGGAGTAGGCTTCCGTGGCGTCTTACTGCTTAACCCCTCTAAAAAAATCACTAGGCGGCCACACACGACCCTAAAAATCAGAGGCGATATCGGGACAGCGGTGGTGGGGATAAAATCGGCACTGCTCTACACACGTCCTTGTCAGGCAGTACGTAGCCGACCATTCTGACTACTCGTTGCTTCGAGATGCCGCCGACACTCTCAAAACAGCAAAAAATTGGAATTGTCTTGGCACTTACGACGTCGTCACCGAACCGAAGACGAAAAAGGAAGGTCTGGGTCAAAAACTGGCTGATGAAACATCGTGAGTAAAGCCACATGAAGAAACACGTCGGATCGCCGCAGCAATCGAGCACATAATGCGTAGAAATCAGGCCCGATTTCGCTACACACGTGCCGATAACGCTCCCTACACGACGAACGTCCCTAAATCGTGAGCTGGCCCGACCCGATTTAGAGTTAGGGCCGATTTGCCTACACACAGGGCAATTTAGGGTACGATCTAGGGTCCTCCCCACTACTTCGCCGATATCGCCCCTGATTTTAGGGACGTGTGTAGGCCGTTTAAGTGCGGAAAAAGGCCCAGCTAAACTAAACTAAATGGTACTCACTAGGCGTGGTAGTCCCTCGTCCGGTGACAGTCTTCTCGAGCGTGTCGTGCTGCCGTGCCAGCTGCTCCACGATCTCCTGCAGCCGCAGCTTGTGGTCGCGGTACAGATGTCTACATGGTACTCACTAGGCGTGGTAGTCCCTCGTCCGGTGACAGTCTTCTCGAGCGTGTCGTGCTGCCGTGCCAGCTGCTCCACGATCTCCTGCAGCCGCAGCTTGTGGTCGCGGTACAGATGTCTACATGGTACTCACTAGGCGTGGTAGTCCCTCGTCCGGTGACAGTCTTCTCGAGCGTGTCGTGCTGCCGTGCCAGCTGCTCCACGATCTCCTGCAGCCGCAGCTTGTGGTCGCGGTACAGATGTCTACATGGTACTCACTAGGCGTGGTAGTCCCTCGTCCGGTGACAGTCTTCTCGAGCGTGTCGTGCTGCCGTGCCAGCTGCTCCACGATCTCCTGCAGCCGCAGCTTGTGGTCGCGGTACAGATGTCTACATGGTACTCACTAGGCGTGGTAGTCCCTCGTCCGGTGACAGTCTTCTCGAGCGTGTCGTGCTGCCGTGCCAGCTGCTCCACGATCTCCTGCAGCCGCAGCTTGTGGTCGCGGTACAGATGTCTACATGGTACTCACTAGGCGTGGTAGTCCCTCGTCCGGTGACAGTCTTCTCGAGCGTGTCGTGCTGCCGTGCCAGCTGCTCCACGATCTCCTGCAGCCGCAGCTTGTGGTCGCGGTACAGATGTCTACATGGTACTCACTAGGCGTGGTAGTCCCTCGTCCGGTGACAGTCTTCTCGAGCGTGTCGTGCTGCCGTGCCAGCTGCTCCACGATCTCCTGCAGCCGCAGCTTGTGGTCGCGGTACAGATGTCTACATGGTACTCACTAGGCGTGGTAGTCCCTCGTCCGGTGACAGTCTTCTCGAGCGTGTCGTGCTGCCGTGCCAGCTGCTCCACGATCTCCTGCAGCCGCAGCTTGTGGTCGCGGTACAGATGTCTACATGGTACTCACTAGGCGTGGTAGTCCCTCGTCCGGTGACAGTCTTCTCGAGCGTGTCGTGCTGCCGTGCCAGCTGCTCCACGATCTCCTGCAGCCGCAGCTTGTGGTCGCGGTACAGATGTCTACATGGTACTCACTAGGCGTGGTAGTCCCTCGTCCGGTGACAGTCTTCTCGAGCGTGTCGTGCTGCCGTGCCAGCTGCTCCACGATCTCCTGCAGCCGCAGCTTGTGGTCGCGGTACAGATGTCTACATGGTACTCACTAGGCGTGGTAGTCCCTCGTCCGGTGACAGTCTTCTCGAGCGTGTCGTGCTGCCGTGCCAGCTGCTCCACGATCTCCTGCAGCCGCAGCTTGTGGTCGCGGTACAGATGTCTACATGGTACTCACTAGGCGTGGTAGTCCCTCGTCCGGTGACAGTCTTCTCGAGCGTGTCGTGCTGCCGTGCCAGCTGCTCCACGATCTCCTGCAGCCGCAGCTTGTGGTCGCGGTACAGATGTCTACATGGTACTCACTAGGCGTGGTAGTCCCTCGTCCGGTGACAGTCTTCTCGAGCGTGTCGTGCTGCCGTGCCAGCTGCTCCACGATCTCCTGCAGCCGCAGCTTGTGGTCGCGGTACAGATGTCTACATGGTACTCACTAGGCGTGGTAGTCCCTCGTCCGGTGACAGTCTTCTCGAGCGTGTCGTGCTGCCGTGCCAGCTGCTCCACGATCTCCTGCAGCCGCAGCTTGTGGTCGCGGTACAGATGTCTACATGGTACTCACTAGGCGTGGTAGTCCCTCGTCCGGTGACAGTCTTCTCGAGCGTGTCGTGCTGCCGTGCCAGCTGCTCCACGATCTCCTGCAGCCGCAGCTTGTGGTCGCGGTACAGATGTCTACATGGTACTCACTAGGCGTGGTAGTCCCTCGTCCGGTGACAGTCTTCTCGAGCGTGTCGTGCTGCCGTGCCAGCTGCTCCACGATCTCCTGCAGCCGCAGCTTGTGGTCGCGGTACAGATGTCTACATGGTACTCACTAGGCGTGGTAGTCCCTCGTCCGGTGACAGTCTTCTCGAGCGTGTCGTGCTGCCGTGCCAGCTGCTCCACGATCTCCTGCAGCCGCAGCTTGTGGTCGCGGTACAGATGTCTACATGGTACTCACTAGGCGTGGTAGTCCCTCGTCCGGTGACAGTCTTCTCGAGCGTGTCGTGCTGCCGTGCCAGCTGCTCCACGATCTCCTGCAGCCGCAGCTTGTGGTCGCGGTACAGATGTCTACATGGTACTCACTAGGCGTGGTAGTCCCTCGTCCGGTGACAGTCTTCTCGAGCGTGTCGTGCTGCCGTGCCAGCTGCTCCACGATCTCCTGCAGCCGCAGCTTCTGGTCGCGCTCGTGTTGCAGCGCGCGCCCCATGCGGGCTGACGAGGCAGATGCCGCCGACATGAACTCCGAACATGCCTACGGACGAACCATTAATAATTAACATTAATATATGGTAAGGAAAACATCGCGAGGAAACCGACATTTCTTAGCACGGTCTAAACTATGAACACGCCTACGTAGGAACAATTTATAATCAACATTATACGGTGAAGGAAAACATCGCGAGGAAACCGACATGTCCCAGCACGGTCTGAACTCTGAACACGCTACGTAGGAACAATTTACATTAATATACGGTGAAGGAAAACATCGCGAGGAAACCGACATGTGAAGGTCTGAACTCTGAACATACCTACGTAGGAACAATGAATAATTAACGTTAATATACGGTGACGGAAAACATCGCGAGGAAACCGACATGTCCCAGCACGGTCTGATCACTGAACACGCCCACGTAGGAACCATTAATAATTAACATTAATATATGGTGAAGGAAAACATCGCGAGGAAACCGACATGTCCCAGCACGGTCTGATCTCTGAACACGCCCACGTAGGAACCATTAATAATTAACATTAATTTATGGTGAAGGAAAATATCGCGAGGAAATCGACATGTCCTAGGACTCAGCACGGTCTGAAAGCATTGGACATTTGTAATTTGGAATAGGATCCCGTGGCGTTTCACTGCCTAACGTCTCTAATAGGAGCCCCATTCCCTATAGTGGTACAAATATAAATAGCGGGCTTACAAAACGCTATTTTTATTGAGACTTGATCAGAACTAAACTGAGATCTTTTGAAATGCAGTTTATCTTTGCTTACCAATGTAGCTTTCTATTGGCGAAAGCATTTTTGGAATCGGTTCAGTGGTTTCGGAGATTACCCCCAATGTACATACATACAAACATGTTGCCAACTCAACGTTACCTCTTTATAATATTAGTATAGACTAGCTGTGTCCCGCGGTTTTACCCGCATAAGTCCCGATTCCGTAAGAATTTTAAAAATTCTTATCGGACGCCTCCATCATATAAAGAACACACTACAAATTTCAACTCTCTACTATCAGCGGCTAAGGTTAAGGCTGTGCGTTGATAGATCAATCAGTCAGTCAGGACAAAGCATTTTATAGATATAGATAAGATGCCGTACTCACATTCATCATAGCATTACAAGATATCCTGAACAAGGTGGCTCGCTCGGAGACCTGCTTCGTAGTATCAGTGGGGGGAGCTTCCAGGTCTACCAGCGAGCGTTGAAGCGCGGCACCGTGGCGGGCCACCAGCTCGGAGCACGTGCGCAGGTCGTGGAAGCGCGCGGCCAGCTCGCGCGCGATGCCGCCCGTATCCTCGCCCTCGCCCTCGCCGGGGGCCGCTGTTCCCTCGCCGATGCCTTCCTCGTCTTCGTCGGACTCTTGGGCTCGACTGGTGGGAGATAAAGGTTCTGTTAGGGTTGATGAAAATGAGACCGCCCACGCCTTCCTTGTCTTTGTTCGATTCTTGAGTTCGTTTGGTGGGAAATAAATGTTTTATCGAAAGGAAAAATATTAATACATAATTAGCCTTTCCATCTAATTTTTAGATGATTTATTCAGTGCAAGCAACTTTTAATAAATGCTTTTTATGGCCCTGAGTGCTCGGGACATTGTTAAGTGGAGTAGGCTTGCCTAGCACTTATGCCACCCTCCTAGCCTAGTCAGCCATGCCCAAACGAAATAACAGAACGGAATAATAAAACTAATCTCTGGATTGCTCATTTGTCTGTCTGTAAATATGTTTTTAATTAATATTCTAACGCATTAGCCATGACCTTAAACTAAGCATCTGTACTAGACTGCACAGTCTCAGCTGACACACGCCACTTCTATATTTCTAGATATGTAATAAGTGCTTACATAAATAAATATTTCACGTAAACATTATTTCTTAGTGTTAATCCACACTTAGGAATACTTAGTACCCGGCGGGATTCGAACCCGCGACTCCCGCCGGGTACTAAAGTTTTTGAAAGCATTTTTTCAAAAAGCAGTATTCCTAAGTGTGGATTAACACTAAGAAATAATGTTTACATGTTCGGAATGTGTCATCTTATATTGTAATCATTTCCATGTAATATGGGAAGTTACAAGCCGGGTCGATCTGCAAAGTTCACCGGTAGATGTCACTACGAGGCCTTACTCGCAAGAACACACGAAGAGGTGCTTTATTAAAAATTCGACCCGGCTGGAGGGCTACCCGTGGCGAAGCGGTTTAACGCGTTGGTTCGGATTGCCAATAGTCGCGGGTTCGAATACCGCCGGGTACTAAAGTTTTTGAAAGCATTTTTTCAAAAAGCAGTATTCCTAAGTGTGGATTAACACTAAGAAATAATGTTTACATGTTTGGAATGTGTCATCTTATATTGTAATCATTTCCATGTAATATGGGAAGTTACAAGCCGAGTCGATCTGCAAAGTTCGCCGGTAGATGTCACTACGAGGCCTTACTCGCAAGAACACACGAAGAAATTTCTTAAAAATTCGACCCGGCTGGAGGGCTACCCGTGGCGAAGCGGTTTAACGCGTTGGTTCGGATTACCAATAGTCGCGGGTTCGAATCCCGCCGGGTACTAAAGTTTTTGAAAGCATTTTTTCAAAAAGTAAATATTTCACGTTACACCCAGCGCAATTTAGCCTCAAACTTAGCACTAGGCTTGTATTATGGGTACTAGACAATATACTACTATTACTACACATTGTTTTTTTTTGTAAATTCATACAAATGATAGGTACATAAAAATACCGGGAATCAAAAAGAAACATTCCTAGTCAGCATAAATATGCATCTCCGGCAGGATTCGAACCCGCAGCTTTCTGAACGAACTGAACCGATGGCGATGAAACTTGGTAAGTATTAAGATAGCTGCAGATCTGGATTAACACTTGTGCTACTTTTTATCCCCATAATCCCGCGGAATCGGGACTTACGCGGGTGAAAGCTACGTAGCTATTTAATAACTAAAAAAAATTAAATGAGAACTTCGGATCTAGATCGCGTTATAGATAAGTGAGATATTCAATGAGTTATTCAGTGTATCTTTTCTAGACCACGGCCGGTGTAACCCGTTTGCCGAAACGTCGAGGTAATTAAAATCCATAGCTATCTATAACGCGACCTAGACCCGAAGTTCTCATTTTGATTTGGACGACAACTTAAACAGACATCATAGACTAGCAGTGCCCGCGACTTCGTCCGCCTAATTTTTTTGAAAATATAATATAGCCTATTATAGCCTTCCTCAATAAATGGACTATCCAACACTGAAATAATTTTTCAAATCGGACCAGCGCGAGCGGTTCTTGAGATTAGCGCGTTCAAACAAACAAACTCTTTAGCTTTATAATATTGTAAGATGAGCGCTGGTTAATTGCCTAGCAATAAGACAAAAAGGTGTTCGAAGTTTTTGCATCGAGTGAGTTAGGATGACCTCTGTCTCTTGGAATGACGACACAGACTAGGGCCCGTATTCTACAACACAAAATGTCTCAGCTCTGTTTTTTTTCCAACCCCTAACACTAGGCTTGCACTATGGGTACTAGACAACGGATATCTACACTAATATTTTAAAGAGGAAAGATTTGTATTTGTGTGTGTTTGTAAAGAATAAACTCAAAAACTACTGTGCCGATTTCAAAAATTCTTTCACCATTAGAAAGCTACATTCATCCTGAGTAACATAGGCTACTTTTGATCCCGATATACCCACGGGATCGGGACTTACGCGGGTGAAACCGTGGGACGCAGCTAGTACTACATATTTTCCTTTTTTTTTGTAAATAGGTACAAAGAAAAGACTGAGAAACAAATATTTACATATTTATAGTATAAATAAATGCTTGCACCCGGTGGAAATCGGACCCGCAACCTTCTGCATTGAAATACAGGTTTTTTCGTAATAATCAATCACGCCGATTTTGATGTAAAGCTATTTTGAAAATCTAATGTGGTGATCGACTTTTAATGCATACTGCACATTACCTCTTCAGTTATTATTAAATCTTACATCTTAAAACTACCAAATAAACAGACAAGAAAACAATTATAACCATTTGACCTTGAAGTCTGAGGAAAAATGATGAATAACACACAGTTAGGTACTTTTGTATAACTGCCTCACGGTTTAATGATAAAATTGATGTTTCTAAACTCGTTTTTATACCACTTCAATTTGTTCAGATAAGATTATTGTGTGGTTTTCAACTTGTTAAATGATTGATATTTTAACTTTAGTGTTTAAAATAGTTATTGTTGATTATAATATGAATTTCAACCTGGTAACTTGGGCCCCTTTTATGGCGCAGCGGTTAAAGTATGATTTATGCTAGACCGGGCAAAACAAAAGCTGTCTTCATAAAAAAGTCCTTGTACCGGTCCGGACATGGGGCCGGTCTAGTATAAATCATCTTTAACGCGGCGGGCTGGTAATCCGGAGCTTGTGAGTTCAAATTCAAACTTGGAAACTTTTTATTTCCTTAATTTCATAAATCATAATTCATCATAACGCTAAAAAACTTTTTTTTAAGTGCACATAGTGGCATTTAGCCTTATGGTAAACTATTATAAGGTTGTATTATGGCGACTTGGCAATCAATATAATCGTAAACACCCAGACCAGAAACAACATCTAAGCAAAAATTCTTGTCCCCAGCGAGAATCGAACCCGCAATTTAACTTTCTGCATTGTTGTCAAAGTATTCGCCTGAAACGCAGAGAGCTACAGAGGTCATCAAATGTGAACTATGTGGAGAATAATCTTTAAATAAACGATCAAAATATGGTTGTTTTCACTACAAATATTATTTAAGAATGGGGTGCGGGATTGAGAAACTAGTGAGCTTAGTGACAAAAGTTAGGGGACTTCTAACAAAACGCAGCCAGCGAGTTAGAAAGGCGGTAGATCGATAGGAACGCCACTAACTGCCATCACCCACCTGCAATCTCCAGTCTACATGGTACATTATTTAATAATATTTGTATTGTATAAATAGTTGGCCTACTAACATAGCTTTAGCCTTAGCAAGCTCCAGTGCAGTCACCCAGCTCTGCCTTTCCACCTCATCATGAGCTCGTATATGGAAGGTCTGGGTACCACCGTTGCTGATGACAAACGTGCACGAGTCAGCCGTATGGATCAGCGCGCCCAGCAGCGATATCGTGCCGCGGCAAGTGTGCGCCATCTCTGCTTGGTTCCTGTAAAATAAACATTTAAATTCTCAATGAGGAAGTCACCAAAATCATTCAGAAATGGTGTGCGGGAACTTTGCGGAGCTAGTTAAAGCTTCAATTGAGTAATGTTCCTTGTTTAGACGAAAACAGGATTGTCTCAAAATAATAGATTGATATCTATAAAATACTTTGTCCTGATTGAGGGATCTGTGCATAATTTAAACTGTTGATAGTAAAGAGGAGAGTGTGCTCTTCTTTATAATGTTGGATTCTAATAAGATTTTTCAGGTTTTTGAAATGGTAATGTTTTGCTTCTCTCTGTGAGACTTCATGTAAATGATAAACATTGTGTAACTATTTATCATTTATAAGTAACCTTGGCTGTGTAACCGCAGCATAGAATAGGGTTACCCCATCTCGTCCCGAGACTGTTGGAAAATGTGAAGAAGGGATCTGGGACTAACAAACCTTAAATTATCCCTTGAAATGTATGTCACCTGATAATTAGTAACAGTTCACATGCATTTGTTATTGTTACAAAGTAGTTGATGACAATGATACTAGAGTAGAACAGTCATAGTTCAGAATTTCCACTTCGTACAATGTCCAACATCTATAGTACCTATACATGTCATGTTATCACTGATTAAAGCACAACAGCTGATTTTTGTTGTTATTTATCAGCATTAACACCTGCTACATGTGATGTAATATCCATTCTAATAGATACCTATTATCTTAGATTATTATATGTCACTTTGTTGCCTTTCATTTAGATTCTTATTTGGTCAAGGCAAAACAGTTGATTAGAAATGTCTTGCAATACCTCTTGTAAAATTATTTCCTGCATTTTATTTACAATTTTCGTCACTCACGATGCTCATTAGATAAAATTAGTAAGAAGAGAAAGGTTTACAGTAGTACTATTTTCTAATTATGTTCGTTTTCAACGATGCGTAATAATCGCAAGTCGAACTATGTATATCTATTATGTTTTTATACTGTGAAATTGGTTTTCCAGCTTTATCTTGCAGTACTGTGGTGAAAAACAAATGCAGGAATATAAGCAGGACGTAACTATCAGCTACTATCAAGGAAAAAAGCTAAAACATACCTGTAATACGACAACAATCCATTCGACAACACGAACCATCTTCTCTGATAACCTTTAAGATAATTCGTCCATTTGAACAGCCAACCCTTTTTTTCAGGGTCTCCTGGAGTCGGCTGACTTTTGGGTACCAGAGCATCCGACATTTTCGTGAGATTTTATCTAACTTGGATTAGAAAATCATATTACAAAATATTTTACGAGCCACGTCCGTCGTCCATCAAAAACACATTTTACAAGCACAGACTAAAAATTCCACATTTTTTTGAAAGATTGATGACAACTGGATGAAAGTTTGACTTGAGAACTGACAAAAATAGTGAAGCACCAACTCATGTATTTGCATTATTTTTGCATGGAAGCTGGGGTAGAAAAGTATTTTCGTGTAAGATTTATGATAGTTCTCTCTCTCTCGTGGCACAAATTGTGTTTATTTTACAGAATATTTTCGTTTTTAGCAGAAACTAGAGATGCAAAGATGTTTTCTACAAAAATTACAATCTTAGTAAACGAAAGGGATATTTTATTTCATTCTCCCTCCGCTTTGTTTGGCTAAATAAATCGATCGTGCGTAGCCGTAATAGGAAAGAAAAAAAAATAAGGAAAAATGGTTGCTTTGAATTTTTGTAGCAGAAGTGTTTTTGTGAGCAAGGCCGTTAGATATATCGTCCAAGGTAATGTCTTTCTCTTTTTTTAATGATTTCCTTCAATTCAACCACAAAATTCCAAAGTCTTTGAAGCAATAATTCTTTTTTAAAGTTAAGTTATCTCGGTTATCTTATCAAAAACTTAACCAATCCCTATTCGATTATTTGTGCGGGTTTTTTTGCTCATTTCAAATTACTTATTGCCTTTTTACAGGTCCAGTTAAATTTAATAAAATGGGCACTACATTTTCGAGAACTTTTTCGCCGAACTGCGCTCAAAACTCCAACGAAAAACGTAAGTTTAAATTCTTCCTAATTGGGTACCTATTACTATTCGATTTATTTTATATTATTTATTATAATAAACCTAGGTAGGTGAAGTACCTACACCTATCTAAAGTTTTCCAATATTTTCTTTAGCTGGTACAATATCCCGTATGGAGTCAAGCAGTCACTATGTCGAAGCTGTGGTTTGCAATGAGAACGAACTCAAAGACAATGAAATGAAAGTATTTGATATTGGAGAAGACGGGAAAGTATTGCTAGTCAAACAGAAAGGCGAATTTAGTGCTGTGGGTACTAAGTGTACACATTACGGGGCTCCGCTGGTCAGTGGTGCACTTGGAGATGGCCGTGTAAGGTGCCCGTGGCATGGGGCTTGCTTTAATACAAAGACTGGTGACATTGAAGACTTCCCTGGCTTTGACTCGCTACCTTGTTATCAAGTCACGGTTACAGAGAAAGGAGAGGTCAAGGTAAGCTGTTTTCAAAGTTACTTATTTTAAAGTTAGGCTTCTATCATATGTGTAAAATGGAAAGGAAGGAGAAAGGCTTTTGCCCTACAGTGGGATACTACGGGCATGTCATAAAATAAAAACAATTATGGAATCTGAATTGGAACTTGTTTCACTATGTATTCCTATAAATTAGGTAAGTACCTATGCTATAGGTACTATTACTGAGTGAGATTCTTTGGGTCAAATTAGTAATATCGATCAAACTATCCATTGTTTTTTTTTAATTCTAATGACCTACCAAATAATGTTCAAATCTCAAAAAAAAATATCTTTGATTGTATGAAAAACTTATTATCTCTAGTAGAGATAATAAGTTTTTCATACAATCAAAGAGATTTTTTTTTTTAACTTTAACTCGAAGCTGTGGTAGGTAGAGATTCTCTACCTACCACAGCTTCGAGTTTTGAGTTCTAAAATACTAGATAATATTGATGATTGAATATTTCTAAAAGGCAATAACTTAACCTATCCAGTTAAACATTAAATGTAAACAATATCTTAATAGTAATAAAATATGTGACTAATAGTCAATCACATATGTCTCTGTCTCAATAATACTTTGTATGTGAACACTGACTAAGATGATTACCTCATTTACTAGCATTATGTTATACATATACTTTATAAACATTACACATACATTTTTGTGTTTAATACATACTTAGTAACAGCACAGTTTACCTAGCACTACTAGGTAATAGTTATGCTACATAAATAAATAAATATAATGTGAGATTGCACACAACAAAACTAAAACATAGTCTTGTAGTATGGGTGCGAATCTAAGATTTAATTACCCAACTTCAAAAAGGGAGAAGAGCCATTCGTTTTGTAAATATTAGTATGTATTTAGATACATACATACTTAAGTAAAACTAAAATGGAATTCACAGACTAAGAAGATACTTTAGGTAAAAATATTAATATTATACAAATTAATAATTCGATTAGCGTGACGCGCGCGCCTACGCGGGGCGGTTTAAAAAAGTGTCATGCGCGCTCACGCACTCGGGATTTCCTTACAAATTCGTGCGTGCGTGAGGAATTTGTATCGAAATCCCGCGTGCGTGACACTCAAAACGCGCACACGCCGGGAATCACTCCCGCAATCTCTTGCAAGCGCTCAGCGACCGAGCCACTGAGGTTAACTTTGCCTAACAATTTAAACTGCCGCCTATCCTATCTTAAATTGTAGTAAAATACTTTTCACCGTAAGTTTCGATTTTGTGGCGGAAAACGTAATTTCTGTTACTCATCCTCACTACTTATCGGTAACCCGTATCACAGTAGACAAGTAGTGCCTTACCCCGCACGATCGATACCTAACCAAGTGGCTCTGGAAATTGATCTAGCCTTATTTAGCTTCAATGGCCACTGGTCATGTATGATTGAATCTAATATTCATTTAGAACTAATTTGACCTTTACCTTGAAAAACCTGTTTTCAATGACAATAATATCTAATTAGTCAGCAAATAAATACTCAGATGACAATGTGTTAAGATTGGTTTTAATGCGTAACGTGTTTATTTACCGAGTTTGTGCATCGAGTTTGTATTGCATTTAAAAGAAAGTGTAAATATTGCACGATGCAGCCCAATCTAGTCCCAAACTAAGCACTAGGCTTGTACTATGTGTACTAGACAACGGATATACCTACTACAGTTAGACCGTATAGGTAAACTTAAACACTTATTAGGTTAATAGTAAAACACCGGCCAAGTGCGAGTCGCACTCACACACGAAGGGTTCCGTTATTTATCACACAAAAATCACGTTTCATGTATGGCAGTCCCACTTAAATATTTATTTTATTCTGTTTTAGTATTGTTATAGGTACTTAGTACCTACCTACAGCAGCAACAGAAATACATCATCCGTGATAATTTAAACTGTCTAGCTATCCCGGTTCATAAGAAACAGCCTGGTGACAGACACATAAATGGATATTGGAGTCTTAGGAAAAGGGTCCCTTTTTATCCTTTTGTCACAGAACTCTTAAAATTAGCTTTGGCGATTGGTTCTTAGAACTCGATTCTTATCTAGAATTTAGCATAACCAACCAAAGTGGAGCATTTTGTTAAAATCTATAGATACTAAATTATAAAGCTGAAGAGTTTGTTTGAACGCTCTAATCTCAGGAACCGCTGGTCTGATTTGAAAAACTCTTTCAGTGTTGGATAGTCCATTTATTGAGGAAGGCTATATTTTATTTTTAAAAAAAATCGGCTATTTTGGTAGCATAGATAGGTATAAAATTATTGATAGGAATTGATTCCCTGGGACAGTTTAGTGCGCGTCACTATGTAGGTAAACTGTGGCATTACCCAGTTCTCTTTGCAACCAATTTTAATTTACCTTTCGCTATTGGTAGGTAGCTAATTAAGTACATAATAATACCCATCTAGACTAAGGTATACTTACTCATACTGCGGAATGCATGACAAATCTTTGGCCTTGTCCAATCCGTGTTTTATCGCTTTTCCGGTCTAGGTACATAGTTTTCATCATGAAATTACATTTTCTATGTCTAATAAACAGCCTCAGGAGTACACAATAGTAGGGGGAACCGAAATAGGGATTTGTAAAGTCATTCTAGCGCGTCAAATTAAGATATGATATGGGAATACCTTATTGAGTATTTCCACCAAATCCTAGCCCTTCATACTGGTGGGTACTTGTAACAGCGCCAATCCGAATATGTAGTAAATAAAATCAATGGTGATTAACTCACCTCTTACCTTACCTGATAAGGAAGTAGGAAAATTCTGAGCTTGTGACTCGACCACTCCCTTACGTTTCGCACAAATCATCAGACTCATCATCCGAGCGTTGTTCCCGGTTGCATCTCTCTCGAGAGCCCGGGGTCCGCTTTCCTACTTTTACGTCTCCACTTCGCACGATCTTCGGCATCCCGTGTAGTGAGGCCATTAGCACGCATATCCGATCTTACAACGTCAAGCCAGCACTTCTTGGGTCTTCCCAATCTGCCGCGGCCGGGCGGAGGCGCCATAGCAAGACATTTGTTTCCCACGTAACTAGCCGGTTTCCGTAGAACGTGGCCGTACCACCGTAAGCGGCATTCGTGCAGTTTGTCTGCAATGTCTCGGACATGAAGGCTGCCCCTGATGCGGGAGTTTCTGACGTGGTCTTTTCGCGTCACTCCACACATCCAGCGCAGCATCTTCATCTCCGTGACACGCAGCTCCTGCTTATGTCGCTCAAGCAATGGCCACGCCTCACTACCATACAAAAGGACAGGTCTAATGATCGTTTTATAGACCTGTCCCTTCAGTTTAACCGGCATTTTCGGGTCACAGATGACACCAGTTACCTCTCGCCACTTGGCCCAAGCTGCCGAAATGCGGGACTTGACGTCACAATCGATGTCGCCGGACTCGTGAAGCACAGATCCCAAGTACTTAAACTGGTCTGTCCGCTCGACCATGTGACCGTCTACGCAGACAGGTGTGGGATCTGTGGTATTGCTAGCCAAGTATTCGGTCTTCGCTACGTTGAGTTGCAAACCGCCGTTCTCAAGTGACTCTTTCCACGCATTTACACGTCTTCCAAGCCGCCCCTTATCCGAGTCCGCTAGCGCAATATCATCAGCATACATGAGCATCCACGGGGGCTGCTCGTGTGCGTCTCGGATGATTACGGACAGTGCGTCCAGTATTACGCTAAACAGAAACGGACTTAGGACGGATCCTTGGTGGACTCCGACTGTAATGGGGAAAGATTTAGTGTCACCAACAGCAGTTCGCACCACTGAATCGGAATTTCGGTACATGTCCCTGATGGTTTCAATATAAGTTTCAGGCACCCCTTTGGACCGCAGCGCCCACCAGATCATCACGCGAGGAACACAGTCGAAGGCCTTCTGCAAGTCCAGGAACAGAAAATGCAGAGGCGTATTCTTCGATCTGTATTTCTCCATAACGATCCTTAGGGCGAAAACAGGGTCCATGGTACCATGACCGGGGCAGAAACCATACTGCCCCTCCGAGACAGTGCACTCCTGCCGGATCCGAGAGTCAACTATACGCTCGTAGAGCTTCATGGTGTGGGACATGACCTTTATACCACGATAACTTCCACACTCCTGCACAGATCCCTTGCCCTTGAACACTGGAGTGATAACACTCAGTCTCCATTGGGCGGGGATTCTGCCGGTCTCGAGTATACGGTTAAAAAGGTTGGTTAAGATGCCCACACCACGAGAACCCATAGCCTTCCATACTTCGATGGGGACTCCATCGGCGCCGACAGCTTTCCGATTCTTCATGCAGCGAAGAGCCTTGCGCACCTCATCAGGCGTTATCAGTGGCACAAGTCCTAGATTCGGAGGGAGTTCCGGTGGCTGCACCTCTTTATACTGCTTATTGAGCAGCTCGTGGAAATAAGAGAGCCACCTCTCCTTCACCGCGAGGTCCTCGCATAGCAGGTTACCATTAGGATCTTTTACACAGCGGCACTTGGATATGTCCTGTGCCGCTTTGATCCTAGAACGTGCCAACTTATAAATAAGCTTCTGCCCCTCAGACGTTTCCAACTTATCGTACAATGGCTGTAAGTGGTCCCGTCTGGCTCTGGCTACTGCTCTCTTTGTGGCACGTTTGGCAGACCTGTACGCGTCGCGATCTTCAGGAGAGTTGGACGCTTGCCACTTTTTAAAGAGGGCTTTCTTTACCCTAGTCTCCCTCTGGACTGTGTCGTTCCACCACCAAGTTTCCTTGTCACACTTGCGTCCTCCCTTAGACATACCGAGGACCGACCGCGCCGAATCAGCGATAGACACCTGAATCCGGTCCCAGTGTTCCTGTACCGATTCGCCTTCAGCACAAATCATCAGACTAACAATCAGTAATTTCTTAGCGCTCGCTCGAGTATTTTTAACCATCGATTTTTATACTGCATGTCTCTCCTACACGTACCTACGTGAAGGGCTAAGATTTGGTAAAGATATTCAACAGGGTACAAGGGGATCCTTATCTTAATGTAAAGCGCTCGAATAGCTTCACAAATACCCGCTTTCTACTGCTTATGTTTTCAATATCTACAATAAGAATTAATTCTCATTTCAGGTTAGAGCAAAGAAATCCGACCTTGAAACCAACAAACGAATTAAAGATCTTGGAACAGTGGCGCCATGTGACGGATCCGTGGTTGTGATCATAGGGGGAGGTCCTTCCGGAGCTACCTGTGCAGAGACCCTCCGCAGCGAGGGCTTCAAGGGAAGGATCACCCTCGTCACCAGAGAGAAGTATCTCCCCTACGACAGAATCAAAGTATCCAAGATAGGTATGGTCACAGACATAGAAAAGTTACAAGTCAGGAACAAAGAGTATTACCAGAATTCGAACATTGAAATAATAAATGGAATTGAAGCTACTAAAGTAGAACCAGATGAAAAGATTGTGCATTTAAACAACGGAGAGAAACTTAGATACACATCGCTATACATAGCTACCGGATCGAAGCCCCGTGTGCCTTCAGTTCCCGGAATAGACCTTAAAAACATTTATACTGTTCGAGACTTTGAAGATTCTATAAACATCCTCTCTTCAGTTGGAGAGGAGAAGGACAAAAACGTTGTAGTCCTCGGATTGAGCTTTATCGGTCTCGAAATAGCAGCGTCTTGCAACGAAAAGGCGAAGTCTATGACGGTTGTCGGAAAAGATACGCAGCCGTTGGGACAAGTGTTTGGCAACGAAATTGGAGCCAGCCTTCGCAAACTATTCGAAGACAAAGGAGTCAAATTCCATTTTGAAACTAGCATATCGAAATGCAACGGTGAGAACGGCACGATAAAATCCGTCGAATTGGAAAATGGAACCACACTTCCGGCCGATATACTTATCATGGGTGTGGGTACAACTTACTATACAGATTTCCTGAGAGATAGCGGTATCTCTATGGAGGGTAATGGTGCGGTTCCCGTCAACGATAGATTGGAAACCAATATCAAGAATGTGTTTGCGGGCGGTGATATTGCTAAGGCACCTGTTGCTGTTTGCGATAATAAGAACATTAATATTGGGCATGTAGGTTTAGCTCAGTACCACGGCCGCGTTGCCGCTCTTAACATACTGAAGAAAGAGGCACCCTTACAAACCGTTCCATATTTCTGGACTATGCTCTTTGGCAAGTCTATAAGGTACGCAGGAAACGGACGCCCGGCTAGTACTCTTATTGATGGCGATGTAGATGCCCTTAAGTTCGTCATATTCTTCTTTGATGAATCTGACAAAGTCATAGCCGTTGCCTCTTGCATGAGAGATCCCGTTGTATCTCAGTTTGCTGAGTACCTGCATCAAGGTAAAACACTGTACAAAAAAGATCTTAGAGATGATCGCTTTGCTTGGATCAAAAACTTGAATTAAGTCATAAATCAGTTAATTTTGGTGCCTACAATCGTATTTGTTAATTTCTGGTCTACAACAGTATTATTTAAGCTCAAACACTGTATTTAATAAAAGCATTTCAATTTAAATAAAGTGATATGTCTGTATTTATAAATACTTACTTTTTAAAGCAACATGTGAACTGTGAGACATACAGTGATGAAATCACAAAAAAATCTCAGGTATTTGCAGTAAACAATATTTTTTTAAAGTAGGTACTTAATAAGCACAAAAAGGGGCCAGTATTTGGTACCATAGTACACATCAAAATTGTAGGATTTAATATTACTAAATCACAAATTCACAATACATGTGATATTATTTGGATGGTAGATATTACTTACTCTTTGAGATTGACTACGTTTTGTTCTGTTAAAAACATTTCTCAAGTAATTTATTTATTTTTCTATTTATATGTTTAACATATATTTAGAAAGTACATTGTAAGAAAAATATAAATAGATGTCTGTCTATAGGCGAAGTAATCTCAAGTGTGAATTTATATATTGTTAAATGTGATGAAAACGTGATATTGTTTAGTGTTGCCTGCCTATAAACGCCTTAGCGTTATGTTGTAATATAATGATAATGAACAAATAAAAAATATACTATGAGCTTTATTGCGTAATTTATACTTCATAATTTCCAAACGTCTTTCCAATAACAAGTTTATTAAAAAAATAATTCAAGTAGGTGTGATTATAAGTGATGAACTCTGTTTTTAGATAGATTCATGGAAAAACAGAGACATGGGAATCGTCGCCTTCGGCTTACCGAAGGCGACGATTCTCATGTCTCTGGTTTTTTCTAGACTAAGTTATGGTCTGTTCTCCTGATAAGTTTTTCGACAATTTGATCGCCAAAGTTGCTTATTCTAGTAGTCAATTAGGTTTTAAAATTGCGAACTAGTCAGCAATGCCAATCATTTTAATTTAGAAATATTTGGTTTAGTCAAAATCACTTGAAACATCATGCTTTTACACCCCCAAGTTGTGATCTTCCTTATCTTCTTTCTTTTTGTTCTAGCAATGGCAAATGGTCTAAATCTAATTAAAGGAATGAATTTTAGTTTTATTGCCAAATTTAAACAGACTAGTCGGCATATTAGTCTGTTTAAGTCCCCTCTGTCCATCAGCTTGGCCAGACCATGCAACAGATTTACACCAAACTACCCTCATTATTTAGCACCTTTGTCTAAATATCTAATACCTAGGTACGTGGTTTCGAAAATATTAACAATACAAAGTGGCCAGCCATTCTGACATCGTTGGTTGGCCGGACCAGCTTAGATTTCTCGCCATCCACTGTTACATCACAGTACACACACAAACATTCCTTAGGTGTACTGTGGTTACACGTTATTTTTGTCAAAAAAAATTACCTATTTGGTAACTACACCAAAAAAAAAACAGTCCTAGGAAGCTCTAATATAAAGTTATTACAAAAAGAAACATATTTATTAAATAGCGCCTTCTAAAAATGTATGAGCAAGTAAGTATATTCTTGTTAATGTGTACGCTTGCTAATACATTTTTAGCAGGCGTTGCTAGTACATTTTAGGAGGCGCTATTAATAAATACATTTCTTTTTGTAATAACTTTTTTTTGTGAATGAATGGCCAGCCACTTTTTATTGTACCTATATATTTTCGAAACCACTTAGGTAGGTACTAAATATATGAACAAAGATACCAAATAAGTACTAAATAATGAGGATAGTTTCGAATAGTTTGGTGTAAATCTGTTGCATGATCCGGCTAAGTTGATGGACACGCCAACCCCTCTTATAATCGTTTTTGTGGAAAGGATCGTCATTGGTTGGAATGAAAATCTATAAACAGAATAATGTTATAAACTACTTATAATTTACAGACTATCCATAAATAACACTAAGCAACAAAGTTATCAATTGTCCCAGCCTTCAGTGACTCGCAGATGTTTCAAACGTTCATACAGTGTCACATCTTCTTTGAAGATCTTCCTTCTATCCTCCACCATTCGCTCCAATTTTGTTGGTTTAGCTAATGCCTTGGTGTGGCCAAAGCTCTCCTCCTGAAAATAATTGAAATAATTTATGAAACATCTTTGAAAATTTTTGAATAAATTTGATGAAGAGCTATTTCTCTTTACAATCTAAAAGTATAGTTTTACTGGGATATGATAGGAGAAGAGTTAGAATTTATAGTTTTTGAGCGAAGAGTTATACGCTGTTTAGCCTCTTATTACAGAACAATACAGGGTAACAGATGAAAACACTAACCTCAGTAAGATATGGGTACCGCAAATAAAACATGTTCTGTTCTTCTATAGCGAAATTATCTGATAATGTACGTAAATGTCTGGGTTCAACTCTTTTCACCAGGCGATCTTTTCCTCGGAAAATGTGGCCATTTGGTAACCGGTTACGACGAAACAACAGTGCTGTTATTTTCATTGTTTGTTATGGAAATATTTCAAAATAGAATCAATAAGAGAAAACCCGGATTTAATTTTACAATTGATAGGTTTCAGCAGATTTTTTGATTTTACAAAAAGAAAAACATGTACGCAAAACCCAAAGGACTTATAATGACAGTGACAACTGAATTACTTGACATTGGCAGTAAAAGAGGATTTAGTCACTGTCAAATGGGCTAGTGATGTTCATGGTACAGTGTTCTCAAGTCCTTTCTCAAGACCATAGATGAATTTAATACTGCTCAAGACTCAAGGGCCTTGCATGTGTGAGTCTTTCGTCAAGCTTACATCTTGTTTGAGTGAAGAAAACTGTATTCTTTGACAATCATAAAGATTTTAAGTGTTAATAATTATGCTTTAGATTAAGACAAAATAACTATGTACTGTGCAGTGTGCGAACTACATCAAGTTATTGATTGAACTTTTCTGTACGAATTATTTTAGGACGTGCGAAGCCATAAATAATAATCAATTCTACCACAGACAAAAGAAAGAAAGCGTAACAAAAAAAACAAAAGTTGTCTACGGCAGAATGGCTATCGGTCGAATGTGAAGAAGTGTAGTATTTTTCGTAAATAAAATACGTTTTTAATCAATTAAATTCCAATGAACTGTTACTCATTAGGTAGTATTTAATTTTTTTATTAAGAATGGAGTCACGGGACTGATAATTGTGTGCAATTGTTGAGCAGTCTCTAAGATAGGTGAGTACCTAATTTGTTGATCAATTTGGGAGCTTTCGTAAAATACTTTTGTTTCGTTCGGTGTTCCTGTTTGAATAATAGAATTTTGGGTACGTAAAATGTCGATGTATCAGTACTATGAGGTTTGTTTTATAAATATATCATTTTCCATAATATATCCGTACGAACACAATAGCTGTAATTAGTTTTCGGTAGGTACCCTTTCACTTTGTGTGTACCTAAATATTTCGTGCTCTACTTAATTCTTACTCATTTTTCTTACTGCTACGACATAATAAAACTGTTCAGGTCTCGTAATAATTAAAATTTTAATTGATTTGATTTTATTGGTCATTCGAATTCTCTATGTTATCGCTCCACTTCACAACCTAATTGTAAGAACTTCTATCAATAGAAATGCATTTTACTTCTTAGTACCTAAATATAATCTGACCTGTACAATCAAGAATATACAAACAAGGCAATTCTTAAAATAAATTTAAATTATTAAATTTATTGCTGAACTATTTTTCTACTACTTAGCAGTAGAAGTTGCCAAACAATTGGAATTTCACCTTATTAGGCTTTTTAACCTTATTAACCGACTGGCTTGTTATGTCAATACTTAAAGGTTTATTTTATAAGCAAAAATATGAATATTCTAGGTTAAATGACTTTGAGTATCCATTAAAAAATAATTATGCCTACATAGTGTTAACAATATCATACAGTAGCTGGCAAACAAGTTGGAAAATTTTGATGTGGAAGGGGAAAGTTCGCGCACTACATTTTACATCAACTTTTAAGACAACTTCTTCTAAAATCCACAATTTTATTTCTAGAAGTTTGCCGGTAACTGTATGTAACGTAGATATCATCATCATAATATAGTACATCTTGTTCGCTCTGTACCTATTCTATTCTATCCATAGATTCAGAATTAAAACAAAAACATTCATTAGGTGCTAACATTCTGGCTTTTGGGCCTGAAACGATAGCCTCGGTTGTGGAAGGAATATGCATGCCAGGGAAAAAAACACACCTGTTGTGTGCCTACCGCAGTGCCGAATATTGTAGATACATACATTTATCAGCAGTGGCTTTTCATTCATGACTTTTCCACGGGCGCAGCTTATACTATCATAAGTCCACGTAGGCCCGATCCTGCGGGAATAACGGGATCAAAAGTGGCATATGTCCTTCTCCAAGGTCCCATCTATTACTATAACAAAATTTAACAAAATCGGTGTAGGCATGAAAGCTTGACAGACAGGTTTCGCATTTAACATATAAGTAAGGATAAAGATACTCAATTAGGGTCAATGCTAGATCTTGAAAAATGGTATAGTTATAAATAATTGAACTTACGTAACTCTTCTAATACATCATGTTATGTTATTGCTTTGCTTGCAATTAATGCTAACCAATGTTCAAAATAATTATCATTCCGCTGCCATCCTACCATCTCCTAGGTAAATATCTGGAGTGTGATAGATAAATCGCTTATCAAAAATATTTTACAAAGAGAATGTAATCTTCTCATCTGATTGATGTTCCCAACCCTTTGTGTTTGTTTATTTGGAATCGGTGCAGTAGGTAAGTCATCATTGACCATACCCTCTGCAAATAGATTTGGCAATATGTTTATAGCCGTAAAGCAGTTTAACCGCCACCATGCGGGGAGAACTTAAGGTTTGCTAGTCTCTCTCAGATCCTTAGTCTAGGACAGGAAGAGATGGCTACCAACCCTATTCTATGCCGTGGCTAGACAGGAACCAAAAATATAATGTTGAAAGAATTTAAACTATACAAACAGAGATCACATTGCAATGTTATGAGATAGTAGTGTTGTTATTTGAGACCGAACTGTAATTCACTTCCTACAAACAACCACATAATATTTATTTTACCCTACTATTAGATTTCAATGTCTTTTACCCATATAATGGTACTACGTTTCCTGATTAGGGGAATGTCTGGATAGAGGTACTACCTACATGCCTTTTGCAAAACTAGTGCCCCGCGGTTTTACCCGCGTAAGTCTCGATCCCGTGGCTACTTTTGATCCCGGAATTGGGACTTACGCGAGTGACATCGCGGGACGCAGCCTGTTTATAATAATGTGAATAGTTTTGTAGTGTCTTGAGTGCGTTGATTTAATATAGGTAATTCTTCTTTTCCACCTAACGACTGCTATTTGAGATAACAACCGGGACCAACTGCTCTAACTGCCTTCCGAAGCACGGAAGAGCTCGAGAAAATAATTATTTTACCACACAAATTATCGATCACCCATCCAAGTCACGACCGCGCCTAGCGTGGCTTAACCCTCACGACCATTCAAGATCGGCAGCCAGGCCAATGAGCTCCTCATACAAGCAATTGTGTAAAGTCGTGCTCCCGGTTTGAGTAAGATGCTGGTTCGAATCCAGCCCTGCGTCTATCGTGCGTTGTGTTTTTGCAGAAGTATTGTTTCTTTAAAGTATTTCTTTGTTTCAGACCCTCAATACATAGCCCTTTTGGGTGAGTCGTCACTCCTGCGATCAAGAGGTCAAGATGGCACAAGTAGGCGCTAATATGGAGTACCAGGAATATAAATGGGCGTATTCAATCATGGACTCTTCCAAGTAAGTATATTATAAGTTTTCTCATAACTCTCCCTTTGTGTGACTGATGTTTTTATTTGTTATCTTGATCATAGCTTCGCGAGTTTAGTTCTATGTATAGACAGTATTATATTCTTTGTCTAGTCACCGTAGCACAAGCTTAGTCGCTTACCATGGGGCTAGATGGCGCTGTGAGTTGTTTACATAACTTATTTGTTCATATAAGTATTATGTATGGCAGAGATGGACGGCGACAAAACTGAGAACTGAAGTAAAACTATATTATTACAATGATTTCAAGAAAGAACTTTAAAGTCCTTTTTTTTTCCTCGCGGGCCACAGAGACACATTTTTTTTCAGATACAGTTGATAGTTTTAGAATTTTGTTTTAACTACCAAATGTATACTTTTCGAGTTTCTCCTTTAAGTTAAGTTAGCGTCAGGAGTTCCGTAATAATAACACAGACCCGGTTTTTTTTGCAGGATCGGTACTTACTCCCTGATAATGTAGCTTCCTAATTGGTAAAATAATTTATGAAATCGGTTTAGTAGTTTCGGGGCCTATTCGTTACAAATAAATAAATATTGCACGACGTTACACACATCGGAATCTAGCCCCAAACTAAGCACTAGGCTTGTACCATGGGTACTAGACAACGGATATACAAAATATTATACTTCCCTCTTTATAACATTAGTAGGTATAAATGACCAGAAGCTCGTGATTAATTTTATCGTAGCATTAATGAACAGTACCCAATGTAGGTAATTAGGTAAGCAACTACCGCGGAGAATGCGACAAGCAATTAGTCGAATAACAAACGTGCATGAAGATATTGAAATGGAAAGAAAGCCGTTTATTTGATGAAAAGGATTGTAAATACATGTAACTCTAAAAACTAGCATTTTAAATTCCAATATTTCTAAAACAGACTAGTAGTAAAAATACATCGCGGTATCGTTGCGTTTTTATGTACCTTAATCACGTTTATTGTATAGGATACTTAAATATTTGTCTTATTTTGTTTTTATTGTTGTTGTAGCGGCTATAGAAAATCAAAATACTTGGAACGTGTCCTCAATATCCAAACTCTCAACTCAACTCAACTCCCCGACTCAGAATATTTGAATTGACTTTATCTTACAAAATTGTATCAGGAATGTATCGTCACGACACGTTAATAATAGCAGTCCTATATTCGGTGCACAGCGCCCTTACACGCAGCGTCTCGTTAATTGGTCTAGTCCAGTGTACGTATTCTTTAATTAAATCGTCTCAACATCGCAATAGCACCGTTTTTTTTTCTTAAACTTGATTAGTTCCTGACAGATTGGCAATCCTTCGCACAAGATCACGAACAGTGGAAAGGGAATAGAGAGGCCTTTGTCCTGCAGTTGGCTGTGGGACACTAAAGGCTCATAATAATAAAATAAGTTTAATTCTAGAAATCGAGACATTTATAGCTAGGTTAACATTTTTTTTTGAAATTTGCCAAGAAATTACTTACACTTAAAAAAACTGTACTGAACCTTACGCTCCGTCGAACTAATCTATCATGCTTATGATATATCCACTGTACCGTCAGGTGCTCATTAGAGCACAATCTGGGATCAATTAATAGACAGATCGTGTCCCCAAACCTAGTGTCGCAAGCCTGAAGCCATTTTCGAGGAAAATCTAACGAAGCTAGAGCGATTTTGAGACGATGTAGTTACAGAATACGTGCGCAAGGCTATTAGGTTTCATTAAAGGCGAGAGACGCCATGCGCCACTCTCATAGACTTGATTTAATTACCGTTTACGGGTCAGTGTGCGACACCCCACCTTATCACGTAAACTGTGTGTTTGGATGGATGTTTTGTTTGGAGCAAGTCCACCGCTAAATTAGTGACGCGTATGTAGGTTGTAGGTACCTGCCGGGGCGATGGGCTTGACCTAATGTATGTCATAGTAGAAACAAGTATTCAAAGTTGCCTGTTTTCTGATAACGGGCTTTGGCAAGCCATGTTGTATTTCTTATAAGTTCTAGGAAAGGTCACATAAGTTGTAGGAAGGTTCACACATAGTCACATAGCCCGTTTTCAGAAAACAGGCAAGTTATTCAAGACATTCTACTATAGAAATATTTTACAAGGAGAAACGCATCATCGAAAGAGAGCCCGGGAACTGAGGGGCGAGGGCTCAGGTTCGATTCCTGTCACGGGAGGATTTTTGATGATGCATTCTTCTTGTAAAATAAGTCAAATCGATGGGTTCGACCCACGTTCGACTTAATGTTTGTCATACATAGTAGAAAGAAGTAATAGTATGCAAACTTGCCTGTTTTCTGACAACGGGCTTTGGCAAACCATGTGCCTCCTACATTTCCTACAAATTATGTGACCTTTCTTATAACTTATGTGACCTCTCCTACAACGAATGTGACCTTTTCCACAACTTATGTGCATCTCCTACAATTATTGTGACCTTTCCTACAACTAATGTGACCGGTCCCGGGCTGTTGCCCGTATGAGCTGCCAACTACTAGGTAAGCTGTGGTTGTAAGTAGCTACCGAAGCGATGGGCTCGACCTAATGTGTGTGCTCAGTCGGCTAGTCAAACCTTTGACATTCGTATTGTAATTATGGGCCTACCTACCGACCTATGTTAAACCAGAGGAATAATTTATGTTATATCTAATACTCCATTGTTAGGCGGTACTTACCTTATAGGTACCTATTTAAGTTTTAATGCTCCAATGATAGTTGTTTTTTAAATACAAGGCAACGATTGTGTTCATAGTTGAAATAAATAAATTCTGTGAACAACACACAACGCCATCTAACCCCGTGGTAAGCGACTAAGCTTGTGTTACGGTGACTAGACAACGGATATAACGTAGTTGAAACACTTTTCTGGAAAACATATCTGTATCTATCTTAATTCAGTCTTGAAGAGCGAGGCTCTTCTAGTAAGATATAAACGGACGTTTTCTTCATGCACCTAGCTCAAAATTATGAAACAAAAAAATCCTGCGGATGTCGAACCTGCGACTTTCTTATACTATTTAGATGGTGGTTGGCAAGACACCATCACTACTTATAGCCCAGGATCCCTGGTTCATTTTTGCAATTAATTACTATCAAGCTAATTTTCCTAATAATAAGCTAATAAATTTAGAGATGGACCGACTAGGGGTTCTGCCGACTAGCAGACTAGCCGACTAGTTGGTTCCAAAATTGCCGACTAGTCGGCAATACAGATCATTATAATTCCGAGATATTTGGGTTAATCATGATCACTCGGCGATTGTTGGTATTTTTGGATAAATTTACACTTCGAAAGCTGTAGCTAAACTTCCAAAAAATGTAGATTCTTCTTCTGTTAAGTAAATAATAATCATTGCAATTTTGGAACCTGCGTAGACAGGAACGTTTTTGATAACATTTTAATAGTTTTTAATAATAAGACGGTAGTCTCACTGTAACTTTTTTAATACATTAGAATGACAAATCACATCTTAGTCTATCCTGAAGAAGAGACCTGGAAAGGTCTCGAAACGTTGAGCGTTGTAACAATGCTAAAAGTAATAAAAACCACGCGATTCAAACCGAAAAATGTCTTTAATTTCAATTCCAAAAAATGGTTGAAATAAAAATAAAAATGGAAAAAAAATTGATTGGAGCTGAGGCGTAGTTATGACATTTTAGATGTATGAAGTTCAGATGATGTATGTAGGCTAGGACGTGTTTTTGTTTACGTTTTTCTGACTACCCACCTTCTAACTGTACTACTAATTCAAAAATATTGGTTTTATTGCATAATTGTTACCTGGCCGACTAGTCGGCAAGTTTTGCCGACTAGTCGGCCCATCTCTACTAATAATCAAGTATTTATTTATATAATTTAACAGTCATATTGTCCTACAAATTGCGTGGTACGTTATCCCGGTCCTACGCTCAAAAGTAGTAGTACAGATCCTACCTCTGTTATCTACCACAAACGAGAGTTTCGTATAGGAAATTGATGGGCGTCTCATCAAAATAAAGCTTCTCACGGAAAACTAGCTTGATAGTTATTAATTAGCAAAAATGTACCAGGGATCCTGGACTATATTATACAAGTGATATCAACGAGACGCGGAACTGTTCGGAACTGACGGGAAACTAAATAAATAGATGATGTAACCATGTCAATTCATAATTGCTTCACAAATTATTGTTTTGTAATTATTCGCAATCGAATCAAAGTCATCGCGTGAGTTTTTTCCTGTGGACGTTAGTCTATGTTTTTATGAGTGCTTGCTGCTTAAATTGAATCGAAATACCGAGTGTCTTAATGATTTCCTTTTATGTTTGATTTACGTAAGGCGTTAAGTACTGGTAAATTGCATTTGATTTGCAGCTAAATACTAAATCGCCTTTTTTTTTCTGACTATACATTGCATACTTAAATGATTGAGCAGCTTCTAAATTCCAGATTGGTACATATGCGATTTTTCTTATTTGTTTAAGCCCCTGCAGTGAACCAGAACAGATTTTTCTCGGACGGTTAACTATACAATTTATTTGAAACACCAGTTTTGAAAACAATGCTTATTAAAGTTGAGGATATTTACTAGGGCAAACATGTATGTTGTGAAAACACGATTACAGAAAAATTGCTCAATAGAATTAAATCACAAACTTCCCTCTTAATTTTACAAATAAATAGCACTAGTCAATATTTTACTTATAATAGACTAGTTCACAAGTTTAAAAACGTGTTAAATAGAAGTAAAGCTCCTAAAAAGATGTGCGATAGCTCATTCGATTCGGAATGACGTCTAGAAAAATGTTTTTTAAGCATATATTAGCACATAAAAAAATGCGATTGTTATTAACAAAATAAGATTAAAAAAAAGGTATTTCGTTTTTCGTTAATAATTTCTAAAATAATAATATTTAAGGAATTTTGAAAAGAGATCCTGAAAGAGGAGGATATTTCCATTAGTAATGTCCTAACTTTCGGAACTCTATCTCTATTATTTATGTTTAAAAAAACCGTTGAAAATAGGTCTCCGCGCGGTCGTTACGGCATAGGCAAAAATCGGTATATTATCTCAAATATTTTTTTTATAGTATTAAATAACAATTTAAAAATTTGAATAAATTATGGTGTAATCTAGACACTTGAACGAATAAAACCTTGTTGAAAAAAAAAAGTTTACCTCGATTTTTCAAAAAGTTAGACCATTGTTAATTAACTAATTTTTCTCCAATCTCTGTTTTTATAAATTACGGCATAAAAGTTTAAATAATTGGCCTATAAATTTTTCACTTCTTGGAGCTCTTCTCACTAAGGTACTTTATAAAGTAATGATTTTTTTTTAAGTTTATTATTTTGTTAAATATAATATTTTTAAATTAACAACAAATGAAATTTCTAAAAAAAAATTTTTTTAGTATTATCTTATTATTGCTGTTTTTGCATTTTTTGCAAATTTTTAAAACATTATTTAGAAATTTCATTTGTTGTTAATTTAAAAATATTATATTTTACAAAATAATAAACTTTAATAAAAAAAAATTTCATTACTTTATAAAGTACCTTAGTGAGAAGAGCTGCACGAAGTGAAAAATTTATAGGCCAATTATTTAAACTTTTATGCCGTAATTTATAAAAACAGTGATTGGAGAAAAATTAGTTAATTAACAATGGTCTAACTGTTTGAAAAACCGACGTAAACATTTTTTTTCAACAAGGTTTTTTTCGTTCAAGTGTCTAGATTACACCATAATTTATTCAAATTTTCAAATTGTTATTTAATACTATAAAAAAAATATTTGAGATAATATACCGATTTTTGCCTATGCCGTAACGACCGCGCGGAGACCTATTTTCAACGGTTTTTTTTTAAAATATAAATAATAGAGATAAGAGTTCCGAAGGTTAGGACATTACTAATGGAAATATCCTCCTCTTTCAGGATCTTTTTTCAAAATTCCTTAAATATCATTATTTTAGAGATTATTAACGAAAAACGAAATACCTTTTTTTTTAAATCTTATTTTGTTAATAACAATCGCATTTTTTTATGTGCTTAATATATGCTTAAAAAACATTTTTCTAGACGTCATTCCGAATCGAATGAGCTATCGCACATCTTTTTAGGAGCTTTACTTCTATTTAACACGTTTTTAAACTTGTGAACTAGTCTATAACTAGCTGACCCGGCAAACGTTGTTTTGCCTTATAAATTATATAGATAGTAGCCGATTCTCAGACCTACTGAATACGAATATAAAATTTCATAAAAATTGGTCAAGCCGTTTTGGAGGAGTACGGTAACTAACACTGTGACATGGAAATTTTATATATTAGAAGATAATAAAACTTGGATCAGACGCGCAAACTCAGAGCGCGTCTGTCTGAAGGCCTTAGGGCGAACCCGAAAACTCTATTATGGTTACCTATTATTAAATGAGTTTTAAGGCCAGACCTGGTTTAATCCATGATTTGGTTTAGTGGTTTAAACCAGGTCTGGCATTTAAAACTCATTTTTTAATAGCATGGTAGGTGAACCAAACCACTCCACTATACTTACAAAAAGAAGAAGAAATGGCTGGGCCGGCCTATTGTACTTACTGTGTTTGTATCCCCAAAATGTGTATTATTTAACGAAGTCAAACTAGTATGTTTACGGCGTACAGAATGAGTGACTTAATTAGGTATTCAGTGGATTCTCTTGTGTGAAAGTAGTGTACATGTCCGGAATATATTGTCGAACTTCTGTCGAACTAAGACGTTCTTGATTCTAACGGATTTTCTTCCCTTGAAAACAAGCTTTTAGCTGACTGATAAAAAAAACGGCCAAGTGCGAGTCGGACTCGCGCACAAAGGGTTCCGTACCGTTATCACAAAAAAAATACTGTTGTATGAAAGCCCAAGTTAAATATTTATTACTGTACAAAATACAGAACCGATTTTGATAAAGATAGGTGCGCAGATAGGTGGAGACCTGGATTAATACAGGCTACGTTTTATCCTGATATTCTCGCGGTAAGCCCGTTACGCGGGTAAACCGCGGGGCGCTGCTAGTGTGGCACACTAGTTGCGCCTCCCGGTTTCACCCAAGTTTTCGGTTTAGTGGTTTTTGCTTGAAGAATTAACAAACATACTTTCACCGTAAGGGGAAACGATACAGACCTACTCTTTTTTTATACAAACTTGACAAACGTAGTCGACTGATTTCTCCCTGGATAAGGGCATTTAATAAAAAAATATGTTTATGGCATAAAACGTACCTATATCAGCCATGTCCCTACGTTTTGATATTTAGAAATTAAAAAAGCAAAACGTAGAGGCATGGTCATGGCAGAATTGGCAGATATAGGTTTAATGCCATAAACATATTTTTTCTTCTTATGCCTTTATCTAGGAAGTAAACAGTCGACAACGTTTGTATGGAGAACGAGTAGCTGTCCTCTCCTCTTCCTCTTAGTAGGAAACATTACGTAAAAAATTATGGATTACTATCTAGATATGTTTTTGTCTACGAAAACCGGCTAGTTACGTGGGAAACAAATGTCTTGCTATGGCGCCTCCGCCCGGCCGCGGCAGATTGGGAAGACCCAAGAAGTGCTAGCTTGACGTTGTAAGATCGGATATGCGTGCAAATGGCCGTGCGTGGCCAAAAAGATCGTGCGAAGTGGAGACGTAAAAGTAGGAAAGCGGACCCCGGGATCTCGAGAGATATGCAACCGGGAACAACGCTCGAATGATGATGATCTAGATATGTTTTTGTTTGCAGAGTCTCAGCGTGTCTAATCTCGATGCTGCTCATCGTATATGGCAGTTTCCGATCCCTGAACATGGAGCGCGAGGCGCGGGAACGTGCGGAGAAGGAACGGGAGGCCTCGCTCCTCGGCGGGAAGCCGACTGTCACCTCCTCTTCTAATAGCAGTAAGTGTCTCTTGGTTCACCAGCTCGCGATCGAAAGAACGGACGGAATAGTGAGTGGTCCTCTATCAGGGTTTCTTCACCGACTTCAGAAAGATTGAAGGTTCTCAATTCGGTTGTGTCTATGATTATTTTTTATTATTTTTTACCTTTTGAACCCTAAAGACATTAAGCCCAAAATACACGGGCGACACTGACACTGCAACTTTACCTATAGAGCCCACACCTACAGTACCCATTGTAATGAAATTCGTGCATGTATGATAGATGTGTGGTGTGTGGCTCTATACCTACGTAAAGTTGCAGTGTCAGTGTCGCCCGTGTATTTTGAGCTTTAAGTTTTCGCTGAGCATTTTCTGTATCAAGCCGTGTCCCCGCAGTTCGATTAATTATATTGATGATCACGTATTAGTTCGATTAAATCGACGGTTTTTCTCGTGTTTTTTTCCTTTATTGTAAGTTCGGAGACAAAAGGTGCTGTCGAACTTTTTATTTTATTTTTCTAATCGGGAGTTTGAATCCGATTTTAAAAAACCGGGTATTTTGTTTGCGATACGAAGTGGCGCCGGGTTAGCTAGTAATAAAAATAATCAAGTATTTATGAAATCATCGCGACAAAGTGATGGATGACCTTAGAAATAAATACACCGTATCGCCCGAGGTCTCGCTTGTTTTGAAACATTTCACTTACCCAATTCAGTATTGGCAAAGCAAATCACTGTTGACTAAATAGAAAACTGAAAATAAATATTTTGCAAGAAGTGCATTATCTAAAAATTCTCCTGTGTCAGGATGTGCTCTTGCCGGGTGAGTGCGCTAACCACTGCGCCACACGGGAACCCACATGACACGGTGAATTAACAATTATGCTTCTCCCTGTTTTGTATTTAAGTACTGACTAAGGCTCGGTTTAGTCTTATGACGGGATAATTTTAGATATGCTTTTCTCCTTTTAAAAAATATCTAGTAAAATGTCTTTAGCAATAAAAAACATAAGAAATATTAGAAAGCTGTAACTGAAAATTCCTACTGTTACAACGGATATAAAACAATAGTTCATTCATATCATAATAATGTCGGTGGTTAAGTAAGTAGGTAAATGTAATAATGCTAGTACAGTCGTTCAAATCGAGTAGATTGTGTACAGATTACTTGACTTTTCTATATTTTTTATTAAAAATAGACATTTCTCTCGATTTACCACACTATGTTTGTTTCCAGGATTTGATATTTATCAGGAACACTATCAATCGGTACAATAATATAGGGTGGTTATTTTTTTTCCAAGAGACAAGGTTCGATTCCTGGCTAGAGTAATTAATTTTTCGAAAATCTAAAAATGCCATTTGAGTTTTGGCAAAATCGGGGACGCAACTTCTTTCAGCAATTTTTGCTATCTCTTATAGTTTAGAATATCCCCCTGAAGGCCCTTTTAAATAGTTCACCCTGTATACCTACTCGATTTGATCTCGTCTCTCACAATCGCGTATGTTTTAGTTCCGCATCTCAACTTCAATGGGCTGTTTATACATAGAATACGTAAATAATTGACACTTTTAATAGTTACTAGCTGACCCGGCAAACGTTGTTTTGCCTTATAAATTATAGATAATTAAATTTTTCCTGAATTTTCTTTGCTATAAACCTCACGGAGCCCGAGACCTTTCCAACGAATGCAAAACCGTGGAAATCGGTTCGTGCGTTCTGGAGTTATAGCGTCAGGAAGGAAAACCCGACTTATTTTTATATAGTAGACTAGCTGACCCGGCAAACGTTGTTTTGCCTTATACATTATAGATAATTAAATTTTTCCTGAATTTTCTTTGCTATAAACCTCACGGAGCCCGAGACCTTTCCAACGAATGCAAAACCGTGGAAATCGGTTCGTGCGTTCTGGAGTTATAGCGTCAGGAAGGAAAACCCGACTTATTTTTATATAGTAGATTATAGCGTCAGGAAGGAAAACCCGACTTATTTTTATATAGTAGATTATCTTTTTCTTATACCGTTTTATTCATGGGACATCAAAATATTGCCGTTTTAAAGACAAAATAAACCAATATTTGATTTCCCATATAACAAACGTGATTTTTCACGTTAAAACACAACGTAAGCGCGATTTATTTTTACCACTGAGGCCATTTAGTGATAAACTGCCGTCAGTGGTAAAGGTAAATGCAATCGGGCGTCGTCGTTGCGTACGCGAATTTCGCGTGGTCAACGACGACGCCCTTCGTGCGCGAGTCCGACTCGCACTTTACCGCTTTTTAGGGTTCCGTACCCAAAGGGTAAAAACGGGACCCTATTACTGAGACTTCGCTGTCTGTCTGTCTGTCTGTCTGTCTGTCCGTCCGTCCGTCCGTCCGTCCGTCCGTCTGTCACCAGGCTGTATCTCATGAACCGTAATAGCTTGACGGTTGAAATTTTCACAGAAGATGTATTTCGGTTGCCGCTACAACAACAAATACTAAAAACAAAATAAAACAAATATTTAAGAGGGGCTCCCATACAACAAACGTGTTTCAAAAACTACAAGGGAATCGAGTAGGTCGTGGAATTCAAAATGGCCGCCCTGTCTGTCAAATAATACCAGTCTGCCTTCACTTACCAAAGAGTTTCATAAAAGTTTCAGAATTTCTTTGTGCCAAAGTTTTTTTTTTTTGAGTAGTGTGGTCGTATGAAGGGAGTAAGGATCGAAGCTAAATATTTCACATTTTCCTATCAAATTTAAAAATTGGATGTAAATCATTTTAGGGTTCCGTACCCAAATGTCATAGTGGTACGGAACCCTTTGTGCGCGAATGTCGCACTTGCCCGGTTTTTTAAATAGGTCTAATAAATAAGGATTCGCTTTTCTTGATGCACATATAAGAGGACAGTTTACCTACTACTATTTCTCCATACAAAGGTAGTCGACTGTTTCCTCCCTGGATAAAGACAGTAGAGCAAAATATGTTTATGCCATAAAACCTATATCTGCCATGCATGACCATGACTCCATGGGCAATATGGGCATGGTCATGGCCCATGGCTGACATAGGACTTATGGCATAAGCATATTTTTCTAATATCTTTATCCAAGGAGAAAACAGTCAACTACATTTGTAAAGTTTGTATGGAGAAAAGAGTAGATAGACTGTCCCCTCAATAAATCGGGCGTCGGGTGAAGTCTTTATTTTTATTTAGTTAAATTCGGTTAGTTATGTCACGGAACGTTGGTCCTTTAGTCGGAAGTCCCAGTTAAATGTAACTAAGTCATTGTTGATCGTTACTGGATTTAACGGGACCCGCTAGTGTCTACCAGATTACAATCGCTCTATTATCGTGTATGTCGTACCGTGGATACAGTTAGTTTACAGTATAGTTGCGTCCTTCCGTTTTACACGCGTTTGCCTCTAACTATTATAATTAAGAACGTGGCGACTGTTACCATTTCCATACAAACTTAATACCAAAATAAATTATGAAAAATTTAAATTTTAAGATAAGATTGAAGTTTAAGCTCAAATAATGGTATATTGTCAGGTTTTGAACATTTAGGGACGAGGTCGTATCCCGGTTTACTTCTGTGGCGTCTCTGACTGCAATACCCTACTGCAAACAATTATTGTTGCATGCCTTGTGTATTAGGCTTAGTAAGGTGTTCTAATAATATATGTAACATCAAATATGTACCCTTATATGCAATAAAATATGATTTATGAAATATGAATGCAGAAGGTTGCGGGTTCGATATTTTGTATTGTCATTTGCTATTCCGTTTTAGCTTATCCGGATTGGTTTGTCCGATGTAACTGTGCAATCTAGTCTTAGGATTAGATCTTGTTTTAATCTTAACTCTGAATTGCAGTTTATACCAAAAAATTTAAACCAACGAAAACAAAATAGCGACTTCGCTTAAAATTTATGTTATTCCTTGATAATGTAGCTTTACAAACAAACAAATGAATCTTTCCTCTTTATAATATTAGTTTGGACTAGCTGCGCCACGCTCTTTCACCCGCGTAAGTCCTGTTCCCGCCGCGAAAATCGAAATAAAAATATTCATCGCAATTCTTTTAGTTTTTTTTTGCGTGAAGGAGTAACAAACATACATACGTAAATACAAACTTTCACCATTAATAAAAAACTAGGATTTCCATATTGTGTGTTGTGAAAATAAAACGTAACTATACCTACTATCTATCTATGGATAATGGATATACATTATACATCCGTGCTCATGTTTATAAACAATACTTTTGGTTAGTGCCCTCTAACATCGATGCGTAAACATTTGTTGATTTCAAATTGATTGAGTGTATTTAGGGTCCATTCGCACAGACCGGCTCGGAGAGGAGAGCAGATTTTTTATCACGTTTAAAACAGAGTTTTAAATTATTGTAATACCTAAGGTTTTGTTTTACATGACACTTCTTTTATTATTGAGATTGCTTGAGAGCAAACCTTGTAAGAAGTGTCATGTAAAAATAAACCTTATTACAATAACTCAAAAGTTTATTTTAAACGTGCTAAAAATCTGCTCTCCTCTCCGAGCCGGTCTGTGTGAATGGACCCTTATCCATTTTATGACCTTTGTGTCGTTAGTGAGTGACTCAGTTCACGGCTTGGATAAATATTTGTATGATCTACTCACTTTTGTCTCTAGGCTCGGTTTTCTTGTCTTATTGGTATACTAGCTGTGCCAGCGGTTTCACCCGCGTAAGTCCCGATGCCGCAGGAGTATCGGGATTAAAAGTAGCCTGTGTGTTAGTCCAGATCTCCAGCTATCTGCGTACCAAGTTTCATCGCAATCGGTTCTGTAATTTTTGCGTGAAAGGGTAACAAAGTTACATACATACTTAGTTACAAACTTTCACGTTTATAATTTCAGAAGGATAATATAGTGTTCCTTTCTTAAGTTTCCTTTAAGTAAAGTACCAAAAGGGTAAAAACGTCGAGACCCTTTTACTAACCCTACTACGAGTAATTACTCTGGCTAAGTAAAATCTTGGTCACATTTTCGCAGACGTTCAAAACCATTGACAAGTGCGAGACAAATGCATTACTCGGCCAAAGTAATTACTCGACTTGTCTATAAATACGGGGTAAGACTGTACTTGTCCGTCTATCTGTCACCAGTCTGTATCTCATGGACTGTTAGGGTCAATTTATACTAGCGCAGAGTCGAAGTGTCAATCTAAAAGTTAACACTACAATTTCAATCTTATCTCCATAGTGCAATGCTCATCTTATCATTACTTCTTATAATTAAAAAGACGCGCGCTCATTCGCGCGACCAACGCTGTATGGTTCGCGCTCATTCTCGCGTTCTCTCTTATTTATTTATTTATTTATTTAATCCTTGCTCCCACTAGCGATCTTACGCGTCATCAGCCGGTAATGGTCTGTGCCGTTGTAGGTATGTTGTTGTATTCTTGCGAATACGCGCGCATTCGTATAGCTTCGCTTTAGTTGGGAAGAATTTGACGCTTCGATGCGACTCTGCGTTAGTATAAATTGACCCTTAAACCAAGACATTTGGAATTTTCAGAGATGATCTATTACTGTTGCCGCTATAACAATAAGTACTAAAAATAGAATAAAATAAATAATAAGGGCAACACGCTTATTTTTTCGGGCTACATACCCAAACGGTAAAAACGGGACCCTATTATTTATTATAATTGCGTAACCTTTGGCGCGCGAGTGCGACTCGCACTTGACCAGTTTTCTTCCTCGGTTCAGACGTACAGACACTCAACACGATGCAGGCGTTGTGCTTCCCGCTCGGCTCGTCGGTGGCGCTGCTCATCATGTTCTTTTTCTTCGACTCCATGCAGACCCTCGTCGCTATATGTACTGCCAGTAAGTTATTGTATCATAGTCATAGATTTTTCTTCTGTTTTCGCGATGTTGTATTGAAATTTAAGACATTTTTTGGTTTGAATCGCGTGGTGTTTATTACTTTTAGCATTGTTACAACGCTCAACGTTTCGAGACCTTTCCAGGTCCCTTCTTCAGGATTGATTGAGATGTGATGTCTTTAATTTCAATTCTTGTACCATTTCCCTGTACAGGTGTCGGCAAACATCTTGAAATATACTGACGTGGATGGGGTATGTTCGCGCAGTAGATTTACGTGCGTCTTCTATGTATAATCGACTTCTGCGCATCTCCTTTTTTTTCAAGATGTAGGCCCGGCACCTGTACAATACTGCATCTGCATATCGGCACAGATAACTTAAAAGAAATTGTCACATAATACGTGGCAATTTCTTTTAAAGTAGATATTGTCTACTTTAGTGGATACTGCATTTGACCTTTTATTATCATTTAATTTAAAAATGTAGCAAGTAATTTACAAAAAAAACGCAAGATAAGAAAAACAATAATCAGTTGGTATAATATGCTAAGAAGAAGATATCTTAATTAAATGGTTTGGTACATGTTATCGCCCCAGATAGTAAGTGCCAGTGTAGTCTGAGATGTAGAAAGACGTTTCAAAATTCAATGCTATGAACGGGACTCGAATCCAAAACATGATGCATGTGAACTCTAGCCAGTTAGGTAACTTTATGCCTTTTTTCGGAGGTTATTTAAAAGACTTTTTTAAAAATAGCGATAAAAAAGAAACGTCGCGGCGATTCTTTTACGCAACAGACTATAAAACGAATATACTTTCAATAAAATACCTTCAAAACCGAGGATAAATTCTGATCTCTTACATCAAGGTCTTTTTAAAGTAACTTCCAAGGTATTTTTAAAGTAACTTAATTAGAATTTATATAAGGGCTATTTTTTATTTTTACAGTAATAGCAATGGCCGCGCTGGCGTTCCTGCTAACGCCACTATGCCAGTACGTGGCGGGGTCGCGCGGCGGCGCGAGTGCGGGCGGCACCATCTGCGGGCGGTACTCCCCGCCCGAACTAGCGGCCGCTTTTTTAGCAGCTGCTATAGTAGCTGTGTGGGTGCTAACTGGACACTGGCTGCTCATGGACGGTGCGTTACTACTTGTTTTGTACTAGTGATATTTACTGATGCCTCAATGACGGTATGGGGTGCGATCGTGGCTTTGTAAGCAGCCGCTATAGTAGCTGTATGGGTGCTAACTGGACACTGGCTGCTCATGGACGGTAATTTACTATTTGTAATGTACTAGTAGTATATACTGACGCCTCAATTACGGTATGGGGTGCTGTCGGGGCTTTGTAAGCAGCCGCTAAAGTACTTGTATGGGTGCTAACTGGACATGGCTGCTCATGGACGGTAATTTACTATTTGTAATGTATTAGTGGTATTTACTGACGCCTATTGAGGCTGTCATTGGACAGTATGGGGTGTGGTCGGGGCTTTGTAAGCAGCCGCTATAGCAGCTGTATGGGTGCTAATTGTACTAGTGATATACAGGATGAACCATTTAAACGGTCCTTCAGGGGGATATCCTAAACTATAGAAGATAGCGAAAAATGCTGAAAGGAGTTGCGTCCCCGATTTTGACAAAAACTAAAATGGCATTAATAGATTTTTGAAAAATTAATTAACCTAGCCAGGAATCGAACCTTGTCAACTTGCAAAAAAATAAACATCCTGTATTATTGTACTGATCGATAGTGTTGCTGATAAATATTAAATCCTGGAAACAAACATAGTGTGGTAAATCAAGACAAATGCCTCATTTTTAATAAAAATATTATTTTTCACCAAAAAAACAAATCTTTCGGTTGTGCATCACTGCTTACATCGAACATCAAAGCTCATGCTTTTAACTGTGTGCGAAAATTTTGAAATTAGAACATGATCTGTAATGATGATAAAATGCTAGTGCAGGCGTTTAAATCGAGTAGGTTGTTATAATAGGGACACGTTACCCACGACTTGTACAGAATACTAAATGCCATTTAGTATTTACCATATTTTTATTAAAAATTGTCATTTTTCTCGATTTATCATATTATATGTTTGTTTCCAGGATTTGATCTTTATCAGCAACACTATCGATCGGTACAATAATATAGGGTGTTTTTTTTTGCAAAAAGACAAGGTTCGATTCCTGGCTAGGGTAATGAATTTTTAAAAATCTAAATATGCCATATTACTTTTTGTCAAAATCGGGGACGCAACTCCTTTCAGCATTTTTCGCTATCTCTTGTAGTTTAGGATATCCCCCTGAAGGCTCGTTTAAATGGTTCACCCTGTATACTGATGCATCAATGACAGTATGGGGTGCGGTTGGGGCTTTGTAAGGAGCCGTTCTATTATATCTGTAAGGGTGCGTTAAACACTCTCTTATAAAAAAAACCAAGCACTATCTGTCGAATCAACGAAGGATAGTTAACGGTATCTTAAATATTCCAGCAATGGGAATGGGCCTCTGCGTGACCTTCATCGCGCTGATCCGGCTACCTTCGCTGAAGGTGTCGACGTTGCTGCTGACTGGTCTACTACTCTACGACGTCTTCTGGGTCTTCTTCTCATCGTACATATTTACCACCAATGTCATGGTTAAAGTCGCTACCAGGTACGTTTACCATGCACTCAAAACTCAAAACTCAAAAACTCAAAATTATTTATTCATTTAGAACGTATATTAAACACACATAAGTACGTTTTGAAACGTCGAGATTTTATTTTACCGAGGTTTCGGATCGCGCCCTCCGATGAGAAGAAACCACAAGAAACTCATGGGGTTTTTTTTTTCAATTATTTTTTTTTATCATGTTTTATATTACAATCGTCATAATACAGATATTTGTAATTTGAACAGGAGCAGTTAACAATCATGTCCATGGATTCTTTTCATCAAAATATTTAGACGTGCTATAGTACGCCTTATTACACAATTTAAGCTTAATATATTTTTTGAATCTTGTAATGGACATGTCACATACGTCTTCTGGTAGTTTATTATAATAAAGTACACTAGTACTACAGAACGACTTACTTATTTTCTGGAACCTACTATAGGGCACAGTAAGATCATCCTTATGTCTCAAATTAACCTGACGGACATCACTGTATTTGTGAAATTTACTTGATTTATTCTTATGTACGTATAGCAGATTTTCATATATGTATTGAGAGTAAACAGTTAAAATGTTTATCTCTTTAAACTTTTCTTCAAGCGATTCCCTGGGGCCCATTTTGTAGATAGCTCGCACCGCTCTCTTTTGCAAAACAAAAATGTTCTATGTCAGCAGCACACCCCCACAGCAGGATACCATATGACATGATGCTGTGAAAGTAACTGAAGTAGACTAGGCGGGCCGTCTCAACATCTGTGTATTCCCGGATTTTCTTAACTGCATAAGCTGCGGAACTAAGCCTTTTGGACAGAGCTTCCACGTGTGGGCCCCATTGAAGCTTAGCGTCTAAAGTTATACCCAGAAAGACAGCTTTATCGACTATTTCGATCTCCTCATTATCAATTTTAACAGTGGTTTTAACTTGTTTTACATTTGGTAGTGTGAATCGAATACATTTAGTTTTAGATCCATTTAGTAGCATATTATTAACATTAAACCAATATACTAATCTAGAGAGAGCATTGTTCACGTCGTCAATATTAGGTTGTCGTCTTTTTACTTTAAATACCAATGAGGTATCATCTGCAAACAATACTATCCCATGATTTTCCTTTACGAGGAAAGGTAAGTCGTTAATATATACCAGAAATAAAAAAGGTCCCAATATGGATCCTTGAGGAACTCCTGAAGTTACAGGTGATCCAGGGGAACGTTTACCGTTAATGTCGACACACTGAATCCTATCACTCAGGTAAGAAGAAAGAAGATCCAATGCGCTGTCCCCGATACCGTAGTGTCGTAGCTTCATGATCAAAGTATCATGTCGAACACAATCGAACGCTTTGGAGAGGTCACAGAATACGCCATATGCATCATGCGACTCCTCCCAAGCATCAAATATGTTTTCAATTAATGCAATGCCCGCATCAGTAGTCGAGCGACCCTTACTAAAACCGAACTGTTTATTGTGTAAAATATTGTTGTCATCAAAATGATTTAGTAGCTGGTTCAATATAATTTTTTCAAAAATTTTGCTTAATGTAGGTAGTACTGATATGGGTCTAAATTTAGAGGGGTCCGATGTACTACCGGATTTAAATAATAGAATTACTTTACTAAATTTCATTTGATCAGGAAACACGCCACAATCTACGCACCTATTGAATATAATAACAAGCTCAGGTACAATAACTTCTATCAAGGATTTAACAATAGGAACAGAAATCCCCCATAAGTCTTTAGTTTTCTTTACATTGATTTGTTTAAAAATTACTAAAATATCATGTTTTTTAACATATTTGAATTGAAACGCTTTACTACATTCAGGTACATTTGCTTCTAAAAGAGATTTAGCAATGGGGGTAGAGGAGTTTAGGGCTTTTGTCAGAGTAGTAGGCACATTAGTGAAAAAATTCTCAAACTCATTCGCAACATCTTGGTCAGTGTTTGTCATCCTTCCGCCAATGTCCAACTTAAAATCAATATTTTTGTTTAAGACTTTACCAGTTTCAACATTTATTATTTTCCAAGTGGCTTTAATTTTATCATTACTATTCTTTATTGTAGATTTAATGTGTAAGGACTTCGCTAGTATACAAACTCTTTTAAATATCTTTGAGTAATTTTTAACGTAAGCCCTAAACTCTTCTGATGTATGAAACTGTCTCTCTGCATACAACTGGTAAAGTTTTCGTCTGCTTCTATGAATGCCGACCGTGGCCCAGTCACTGAACTCACGCTTGCCTGATACCACCATTGATCTGGACGTGAAAATAGATTGAAATTGTTCGTTAAGAACCGAAAAAAAGTTGTTGTATAATATGTTTGCATCCATATCACATGGTAGAAATGGCATGATATTAGCCAAATTCAATTTAAGTTTCTCTAGTCGAACGGCAGTCACTGGCACATATGTTATTTTTCTTTTGGGTATTGGTTTTTTTACTATTACAAAATTGACTAACTGGCCACTATGATCTGATTGTAATTTGTTTATAACAGATTTGCTAGTAGCAGTAACATCTTCGGATATGAAGACGTTATCTATGCAGGTTGCAGTGGTTTCAGTGGTTCTGGTAGGCTCCAGAAACAAATTAGTTAGTTTGTGTGATTGAGACAAATTTAAAAGTATGGTGGAGGAAGAAGATACTTTAAGTAAATCAACATTAAAATCCCCACATACAATCAATTGCTTTTTTGATTTTGTTAGTTTTGCTAACATTGCATCTAATATGTCAATAAATTTATTAAAATTGTATGGCTTTGGTCGTCTGTACACACATGCTATTATTAACTGCTCCAGTTCTACACAAGCTATTTCATTTACACATTCTACAGACATAGATACGATATCTTTTCTTTCTTTATATTTTAGCTGTTTATTCAATAAAATAAGAGAACCTCCTTGCTTCGTATTTACCCTGCAGAATGAGCTGCCAACCTGGTGATTGCTGAAACTGAACATGAGCTCGTGAGCCCGGTGGTGATGCTCAGTTAAGCACACAATATCAATATTTTCAGAGTTCATATACAGTTCCAGTGTTAGTCTTTTGCCCTCTGCAAAGCCACGGATATTCTGATGCACCAGGTTGATATTACTTACATAGTTTATTTTACATTTTTTTATTTGAGGGCAATTATTAAGGTAAATTTGATTATTCGACTCATCGGATAGCGCAATTAAAAGTTGACTATTACAGCTAGAGGATACCTCCATTGTCACAGAATATATTTTAGACAAACTAACATTTATGTCATTGAGTTTAATGCAAGAGCGTGCCTCTTTTGTCTCAGAAGTTAATTTAAATCCACCTAATATGAACAATTACCCAATGTCAAATTATTATATTGAAGTCGGTTACAATGCTCAATAGAAGCATTTTGGGTAGCCAAGATATTGGCTGTAGTTTTAAAAAAATAATGTAGCGAAATGGCTACTTGTCTTTTAATATAATCTGAAAGCTTATGCTTACCCTTCGTCAAATAATAATTATTACTAATAATATTATTGATGTCAATAACATTGAATTTCTTATTGTAACAAGATATAGTGTTCAATGTCAAGTTTATGTTATATCTTAGCCTATTTTCCGCAGCTGGCAAGTCATTGTAGTAGGGAAGTGTAAACATTACAATTTTGTTTATATTGAGTGAATCTAAAGTATCACAATATTGAATAAGGTCTCTTTTGGTTAGACTTCCCCTATTTCCCATAAAAATAACTAAATTATCGCTTTTATTAAATTTATAGTTACTAATGCGTTGCATTATCTGTAAATAAGATGCAGATGGCATACAAAAGTTAAAGTAGGACTGTCCCTCCGAGTTAACATTTAATCTGATCCCAAGATTCGATCCACCCTCATCACAGAAGATAACTGTTTGATTTTTATTATTATTAGAAACGGCACACAACTGCTGATTCTGGCTACTTGGTGGCAGTGAGGGTGAGGTGGGACTATTTACTGGTACTGGTACTGGCTGGTTGCAGCGTTCACAACCGAAACCGGTTTGATTTAAAGATTCAAAACGGTCTGCATATTCAGAATTAGATTTAATTAAATTGTCCATTGCCAGCGAATACTCCCTAATAATACCCTGTGATTTGATATACATGCTATTTATTGAATCAAGGAAGCTTTGAAGGTTTTTAAGTTCTAATTCATATTGGAGTATTTCTGTCTCATGTTCCCTTTGACTATTTTTTAATTGTAATGTACAAACATCTAATTTATCTACTAATTCTTTTCTGTTTTTGCAATTTTTAACATTTTTAGTAAATTTCCTAAGGTTATTTATTAAGTTTGTATTTTTTTTAATTACTTTGTTTGTTTTCAAGTATTTTTTTAGTTTTTTACTGCTGCAATTACCCAGGCGCAGCTTGTTTGAGAGTGCATGGCTAGGAGTGTCCTTTGTAAGGTCTATTACATGGGATTTTGCAGCAGTAACCAACTGCGGAGACTGTCCTATGAGCTCATCAAATAATGATTGGTTCTGCTGAGCAGTCACCTGGTATGAGGCATCCCGGAGGCGTGAAATATGCTGATGGGCTTCACAGAGTTCCTGTTCTAACTCCGATATACGTCGCAGGGCCAGTTCATACTCAGCAGAACATTTATCGAACCTATCTAACATAGTTTGTAGACTGTCCCGCTCTGATCTGACCTCTTCTAAATGTAAATTTAACTTTGACAACTCGGTTTTTAATTTACCATTTTGTGTTAATGTTGAAATTAGTACATTCTCATTGTCTTCTCTCTCAGCATTTAATTGGGAAATAAGGTCTTTGCTGGATTTTAGTTCCTGCAAAGTTAGCTTTAATTTTTGTTCGGCATGAATTCTACGAGTCGTCATTATGAATATACGGTATTAACTAATGAACAAAAATTAATTTAATTGCACGATATTTGTTTAGCATAAAGCGATGACAATGAAAAACGACTACTACCTACCTACTTTTAGACGTGAAATAGGTTACCGGTCTGTCAATGTTGTTAAAGAATTTGTGATTATTTACCTGTATGTTACGCCGTAGAATATACCGTAAATGTATACACACGTGAACTGTCGGCAAAAATAAATTCACAACACAATAATTCACTAAGAATATAAATAATTATATTCGAAAGAATCTCACTGACAGAACGACATCGATTTACACAAGATTTTAACACTAAAACTGGATACTGTTACATGAATTATACATTAATCGGTAGATAATTACATAAATTAGCGATTAGATCGAAAATTGGGCAGTATAATCAATAAATAATACAATAAAATTGAAATAAATAGAAGACTTATTTCAAACAGCTGTTGGCTCGTAGGGTTGCCAGTGCGGAAAAAAAGAAAAAAAGCACAATGTTTGACCTCCATCTACCTTGGCTTGGCTACCTGATGGTAGCCCATACTGTTCTTGCTCGGAGCGTCCACTAAGTGCTCCGGCCTCTATGTATACCACCACCGAAAACCTACCACCATTAGTTTTCGGTACCATCTAGTGAGACAGAGGTCAAATGCTTATTATAATGTGGCTATCAGAACTTGGTTGGTCTTCTCTGAAAGCCTCCCATCCAGGTGGAAGGTTTTCGAAAGATACAAAGCGTATTGTTGATTGCTTCTTTAGTGCTTGTGCTCCATGTGATCACATGTAATAACATGTGGAACAAGTCAGGATCCTCGTGCCCCGTTAACGTCCCATTATTCCTGGTGGCAGGCCTGCAGAGAACCCCATGAACGTGGTGGCGCGTCGCCTGCAGCTGGGCGGCGCCATGCGAGACGCGCCCAAGCTGTCGCTGCCGGCCAAGCTGGTGTTCCCCTCCATGCACCACCAGGGACACTTCTCTATGCTGGGTATGTACATACATGAACGTGGTGCCTCTAACACCCTAAGGCTGCCCAATGTTAAGCCACCCTTATACCACAGTACACCTTTGGAACTGTACGGAAATTACCTACAAACGTTTGAAACAGCACACTCACACAAACATGCGCATCGACGTGACCCCTAAGCGGTTTTCGCGGTGCTTTCAATAGTGAAAACCGCGTCACTTCAATGCGATGTTTGTAGGTAGTGTCCGTACTGTTCCTTATTGGAACGAAGTTCCTTATCGCGCGTTGTGAAAGGCGGCAAGACGGAAAAAATTAAGACCAAAAGTTGTAAAGACACTTTTTGGTATAGTTGTAAGCCGTGCGGCGTGCGCGTGTATCTCTGTCTCTCTCTCTCTCTCTCTTAAGAAACGAACTTCGTTCCATCCGGGTGTCCCTTGACACCTCTCAAGTCCTTTGTACTTGTATCTGTACTAAACATAGTCTTGTTTCTACACTTGGAGTAACCAAGGTGCGTGTGCGCATGCGCAGGTCTGGGTGACATCGTGATGCCGGGGCTGCTGCTGTGCTTCGTGCTGCGCTACGACGCGTACAAGAAGGCCACGCTGGTCTGCCAGATGGGGCAGGTGCCCGGCCCTAGGTCCATGGTGCGTTGCTTCATATGTCCAGTTGACCAGGTCTGGGTGACATCGTGATGCCGGGGCTGCTGCTGTGCTTCGTGCTGCGCTACGACGCGTACAAGAAGGCCACGCTGGTCTGCCAGATGGGGCAGGTGCCCGGCCCTAGGTCCATGGTGCGTTGCTTCATATGTCCAGTTGACCAGGTCTGGGTGACATCGTGATGCCGGGGCTGCTGCTGTGCTTCGTGCTGCGCTACGACGCGTACAAGAAGGCCACGCTGGTCTGCCAGATGGGGCAGGTGCCCGGCCCTAGGTCCATGGTTGGTTGCTTCATATGTCCAGTTGACCAGGTCTGGGTGACATCGTGATGCCGGGGCTGCTGCTGTGCTTCGTGCTGCGCTACGACGCGTACAAGAAGGCCACGCTGGTCTGCCATATGGGGCAGGTGCCCGGCCCTAGGTCCATGGTGCGTTGCTTCATATGGCCATGAGGTCTCCAGGTCTGGGTGACATAGTAATGTCGTGGACTCGTGGCGTAGTACCAATGTTTTACTTTATGTCCCTGTCCATGCCCATATAACCCTATAAGCTTCTTAGAAAGTAAAGTCATTTCCCGTCGACAGCCGTATAACCCGGGACCTGGATTAACCTTAACCTTGCGATTTATATACAGTATGTTTTTTTTTAGGGATTTTAAATTAAAATTTGAATTTCAATGCCGGCATCGCCGGTGGCTTGTTGAGGAAATTTTCATTTTGCGAACGAGCTTGAGGGGTTAATAGAGTTCTGCAGATTTCTGCATGACTTCCTTTCTGTTTAGTCGCCGTTTTGTCCTAGCTATGATTAGGTACTTTGAACTCCTGCTTTGCGATGAAAATTAGTATTCACAAGACAAACTGCTTTTACTCAACCGGTACAATAAAAGGTTTGAATCCAAGGACAATCCGACACTTAAATAATTTTATTACCGATATTATTATTGTTAGTAAGTACACACTTGTACTAATATTTATATCATCATTATCTTTGTTTAGATATCATCGTCGATTTCTATGATTCTAAATATTTATTATTTATGTCATGAATGTGTGATATTTAGTGTGTACCAATCATCTCATTTAGGTGTCGTTATTCAAGATGCCATGGTATTGGCACAGCTTACTTAGCAGCTGTGCGCCTTGGCGCTTGTAAATTGGTTGCAAAATTATAACATATCATTGATATTATATTTTAATAATAAAAAATAATGCAATTAACGTCAATACAACTTGATAAATCCAAGAAATTAAATTATTAATCCTAAAACTTAAGTTTGAACATAACTTCACTTAACCAAAGTACCAGCATCGATAACATAGTCAGAACCGGTGATACTCTTCGCCTTATCGCTGGCCAAATAAGCTATAACATCAGCTACTTCTTCCGGCTGGATCAACCTCTGCAAAGCTGTAATTTCTCTCGCAGTAGCTTCATAATCTGGGTTTACTATCCCAGCTGCTTGTCGAAAGTTGGTAGGAACTGGTCCTGGGCTTACCGTGTTGACTCGAACCCCTGATTCTGCCAGCTCTAGTGCTGAGTTCCGGGAGAATTGATTCAAAGCAGCCTTTGAGGTGCAGTAGGATGCTGCTCCGAACCTATATCTTCCCATTGTAGCAGTTGCAGCAACGCTAGATACGTTCACAATATTACCTTTAGTTTTTTTCAAATAAGGAGCTGCTAAACTAGTGAGCAAAACGACTCCCCTGACATTAGTGCTTATGATCGAATCAAAAATGTCTATTATTTTTTCTTCGTCAACATTGGCGTATCCAGTAATTCCAGCGTTGTTGATCAGAATGTCTATCTGTCCAAATTTCTTTACAGTTTCTTGGATTATTCGTTTAGCGTCTTCAGTTTTGCCTACATCTGCGTTCAGGATGAGAGGTTTCTTGCCGATTTTAGATATCTTATCGTCGATTTCTTTGAGTCTGGCTTTGTTTCTTCCTACGACGACCACATTGGCTCCATTTTGAGCGAAGTTTAGTGCTGATGCGGCTCCGATGCCAGAACTGGCGCCAGTTATAATGACCACTTTGTTTGAGAAGCTCATGGTTTATTGTATTAGAGATGTTTTCGGGTTTGGAGGGATGTAGCAATTGGTGTATGTCCCAATCTTGCGGTGACGTTTATACTGGGAGATATTAGGAAGCTTCGTCTAGATAGGTGTTTTTCCTTTGCTGATAAGATGTCAAGATGTTGAGACTATTATCTTATCATTGATTTGTAAACGAAGTAATGCGATGACATATAGGGAATCAATATTATTGTTTTTCAAGGTTGTATTTGTAGCATACTTAGGAAAATTCAGTAGGTATAGAAAATATATTGATTTCTCAAAGACTCTTCACTTCGCCTACCTATAGTCATCGTATTGCATAATTTGTGAAATAACATTGCAATCTATGATGACAGCGTTGATTTTGATAAATTTATCACTGTTTTTTATTTACTAGCATGGTACCACGGTTTCGTTCGCGTAAGTCCCGATCCTGTGGAAATTTTCAAAAACATATTCGCATCAGATGCCCACATCATATAAAGAACACACTCTCCAAATTTCAGCTCTCTACTATCAGCGGTTTAGGCAGCGGTCTATCCATCAGTCGAATCAGGACGCATTTAGTAGATAAAGTCTGTTTAGTCGTATTTGGTGCAAAGGATAGCTATTGCCATACAAAGGGGTAATGCTGCCAGCATTCTTGACTCTTTTGCGCCGGGTACGATCAGAGGCGGTATAAATATTTGATTGACTATGTGTATTGTGACATGAATAAATATATGATTAAACTACATACGTATGTGTGTGTTACCGGATTAAGTAGATGAAGATGTGAATTCCTAATGTATGTCGGTGTGGTCAGGGTTCCCGGCTGACGTACTTCCACTGCTCGCTGCTGGGCTACTTCCTGGGGCTGCTGACGGCCACCGTCTCCGCGGAGGTGTTCAAGGCGGCGCAACCAGCGCTGCTGTACCTCGTGCCCTTCACGCTGCTGCCACTCCTCACCATGGCCTATGTCAAGGTGAGCTATAGTCTCCGCGGAGGTGTTCAAGGCGGCGCAACCAGCGCTGCTGTACCTCGTGCCCTTCACGCTGCTGCCACTCCTCACCATGGCCTATGTCAAGGTGAGCTATAGTCTCCGCGGAGGTGTTCAAGGCGGCGCAACCAGCGCTGCTGTACCTCGTGCCCTTCACGCTGCTGCCACTCCTCACCATGGCCTATGTCAAGGTGAGCTATAGTCTCCGCGGAGGTGTTCAAGGCGGCGCAACCAGCGCTGCTGTACCTCGTGCCCTTCACGCTGTTGCCACTCCTCACCATGGCCTATGTCAAGGTGAGCTATAGTCTCCGCGGAGGTGTTCAAGGCGGCGCAACCAGCGCTGCTGTACCTCGTGCCCTTCACGCTGCTGCCACTCCTCACCATGGCCTATCTCAAGGTGAGCTATAGTCTCCGCGGAGGTGTTCAAGGCGGCGCAACCAGCGCTGCTGTACCTCGTGCCCTTCACGCTGCTGCCACTCCTCACCATGGCCTATGTCAAGGTGAGCTATAGTCTCCGCGGAGGTGTTCAAGGCGGCGCAACCAGCGCTGCTGTACCTCGTGCCCTTCACGCTGCTGCCACTCCTCACCATGGCCTATGTCAAGGTGAGCTATAGTCTCCGCGGAGGTGTTCAAGGCGGCGCAACCAGCGCTGCTGTACCTCGTGCCCTTCACGCTGCTGCCACTCCTCACCATGGCCTATGTCAAGGTGAGCTATAGTCTCCGCGGAGGTGTTCAAGGCGGCGCAACCAGCGCTGCTGTACCTCGTGCCCTTCACGCTGTTGCCACTCCTCACCATGGCCTATGTCAAGGTGAGCTATAGTCTCCGCGGAGGTGTTCAAGGCGGCGCAACCAGCGCTGCTGTACCTCGTGCCCTTCACGCTGCTGCCACTCCTCACCATGGCCTATCTCAAGGTGAGCTATAGTCTCCGCGGAGGTGTTCAAGGCGGCGCAACCAGCGCTGCTGTACCTCGTGCCCTTCACGCTGCTGCCACTCCTCACCATGGCCTATGTCAAGGTGAGCTATAGTCTCCGCGGAGGTGTTCAAGGCGGCGCAACCAGCGCTGCTGTACCTCGTGCCCTTCACGCTGCTGCCACTCCTCACCATGGCCTATGTCAAGGTGAGCTATAGTCTCCGCGGAGGTGTTCAAGGCGGCGCAACCAGCGCTGCTGTACCTCGTGCCCTTCACGCTGTTGCCACTCCTCACCATGGCCTATGTCAAGGTGAGCTATAGTCTCCGCGGAGGTGTTCAAGGCGGCGCAACCAGCGCTGCTGTACCTCGTGCCCTTCACGCTGCTGCCACTCCTCACCATGGCCTATGTCAAGGTGAGCTATAGTCTCCGCGGAGGTGTTCAAGGCGGCGCAACCAGCGCTGCTGTACCTCGTGCCCTTCACGCTGCTGCCACTCCTCACCATGGCCTATGTCAAGGTGAGCTATAGTCTCCGCGGAGGTGTTCAAGGCGGCGCAACCAGCGCTGCTGTACCTCGTGCCCTTCACGCTGCTGCCACTCCTCACCATGGCCTATGTCAAGGTGAGCTATAGTCTCCGCGGAGGTGTTCAAGGCGGCGCAACCAGCGCTGCTGTACCTCGTGCCCTTCACGCTGCTGCCACTCCTCACCATGGCCTATGTCAAGGTGAGCTGTGGAGTATAGCCTAGTCTATCTGATAGCCTAACTTCAAGGCTGACTGAAGTGGTGATGTACGATCACAAGCCATACATCCCCTGTAACTATGTATCTGCAATGTCTCGGACATGAAGGCTGCCCCTGGGAGGCTACCGCGATTGTATCGTTGACATCATGTCGACGCGGTAGTTTGACATCTTTGACAGCGGGGTTTTCAATTTTGACACCGCGAATCCATGGCCGTCAGCCGTCGATTTGAAGATTTTCTTTCAAAAATCTCATTTTCATTAATACAATTTTGGCGTCGGAATCGGCATGAGTAATCGACGCGTCGATTTGGAATTTTCGCGGTGCGAAATTCGGCTGTCAACTGTCAAATGAATTCGATGCCGATGCCGACGGAACAACCGCGGTAGCCTCCCTGATGCGGGAGTGTCTGACGCGGTCTTTTCGCGTCACTCCACACATCCATTTCTTTTGTATTGTGTTGAACTTGTATAGTGAATTTGAATGGAAAGAAGACACTGGCTTTTGAAACACAAGTTTTCTTAGTTTAAAGTCAGAGTTACACCCAATGATACATGTAAAGTTTGACAATAAACATTTTTATTATTATTATTATTTTCTTCACCTCCGTGACACGCAGCTCCTGCTTATGTCGCTCAAGCACTGGCCACGCCTCACTACCATACAGAAGGACATCTAATGATCGTTTGATGAGAACTCTCGCAAAAGGTTACATTCTCGGGTCCTTCTAATGCGCTCTCGTGTTGTGTCCCCCAGGGCGATCTGAGGAGAATGTGGAGTGAACCATTCATAGCGCCCAACGGGAAGGCGGGCGCCGACTTCGACGTGTGAGGGGCCTGCCTGCGCGCCGCACTGTATGTACAGATAGCTATACCTACCACGCGGACATGTACAGTCGGACAACATTACTCAATATCTACTATAGAGTTTTGGTCGTCGGTTTAAACTATTGCCTCAGTTGAAAAGATAAGAAAATGCAATCCATGATTTCATCCCGATGATGGGGTGGTTTCCACTATTTCCATTATGTATTTCCATTGATGGAAATACGGGATACACTGTCCCACTATTTCCATTGCAACAATAAAACTCAGTTGTGTTAATTAAGAATCTGTTTCCACTTTAACATTTATGACGGGTTGATAAATTACTGATTCATAAAATTACTTGAAAATAAACGGTAAGTAGTAAAACCTTATCCCTTATTTTTTATTGCAATGGAAATAGTAGGAGAGTCTATCCCAGTATTTCCATCAATGGAAATACATAATGACGTATTTGTAGAGGTCGCAGGTTCGAATCCTAACAGTTGCAGAATTCTGGAATGCATCCCCTTACCTATTAAAGATGATTAACAACTGCATAAACTATGTATCGTTTATATTTTGCTGTGACATGAAATTTGACAGACAGAAACAAACGTTACATACTTAGTCATCTATTAATCATCGTTTATAAGTAAGGGGGTAATTGTCTGTGTTTAAATATTTTTATTGGCACTGAAAAAGTACATTTTTGGTTTAAAAGCCTAACTGAACCACCTGTTATATGATAAACTAGCAGCGTCCCATGGTTTCATCCGCGTAAGTCCCGATCCCGTGGGAATATCGGGATCAAAAGTAGCCTATGTTACTCCTCGCTAATGTAACTTTCTATTGGTGAAAGAATTTTGAAATCGGTCCAGTAGTTTCAAAACAAACAAATAAATCTTTCCTCATTATAATATTAGTATAAATAAAAACGCCTATTTTTTTTTTGTAATTATTTTTTGTTACAGTTCGTAATTGCTAAGTGAAATAGTTTCTTTGTTATATTTTTTATACAGAACACGTTGTTTTAAGTGTATTTTATTTTATTAACCTCAACCTCTTTTCTAAGTTATAAATTACATGTCATACTTGAAATAAATAAATAAATTTGTGTTTTTGAAAAAAAAATGCTTCCAAAAATGTTCGTCGGCGGAACGAAAAAGAGGCATTTCCTCGCAAAAACACGAGGTAATGCTTTTTTCTTTCCAACTTGGCTTACCCGTGGCGAAGCGGTCAAACGCGCTGGTTCGGTTTACAGTAGTCGCGGGTTTTTGGAAGCTTTTTTGGGTGGATCCCACTATTTCCATGGAAATACAAAATGGAAATAGTGGAACTACCGTTTTTTAAATTTATATCCCATTATTTCCATTGCAACAAAAAAAACGCAGGTGTGTTATTTGAGAATCTGTTTTCACTTTAACATTTATGACTGCTTGATAACTTACTGATTCATAAAATTACTTGAAAGTAAACGGAAGTAAAACCTTATCCCTTATTATTTTTTGCAATGGAAATAGTGGGAGAATCTATCCCAGTATTTCCGTCAATGGAAATAGTGGGATCCATCCGCTTTTTTAAAAATCATTGTTTCTAAGAAATAAATTTAAAATATTATGTCCTGTTGCTAACTGTACATGCACGTATTATTGTGAATTGATGTTTTAATAATAATAAGTGAAGAAAGACGTTATAGAGTATGTTTTAGATAAGAAATGACTATTTTCTCTCAAAAAGATTCAACTTCTAACATTAGAGAGGGCAACTTAATAATTTTTCATGTAAAAAGATTGTTTGTCTTGTTTTTAGGTTTCCGTACCTCAAAAGGTAAAAAAAGGAACCTTTTTAAAATCACTGTCTAGTTTGTGCTAGTAGGTACAGTCAGAAAAGCAGCATATTAGAAAATAGACAAACTTTAATACAATTTCCAAATTAATTTTTCGCAATTTTTTTAATAACGCTAAAGTTATAGAAATGTTAGTATCATATGTATGTAAGTATTTACAAAAAAGTAGTATATCCGCTGTCTGGTACCCATTTCACAAGCTTAGTACTTTGGGGCTGGATTGCGCTGGATTGTGTGTAACGACTTGCAATATTAAAGAAATATTTTGCAATAACATCAACAATTTATAAAACTACTAGCTGACCCGGCAAACGTTGTTTGCCTTATAAATAGTAGCCGATTCTTAGACCTACTGAATACGCATATAAAATTTGGTAAAAATCGGTCGCGCCGTTTCGGAGGAGTACGGTAACTAACATTGTGACATGGAAATTTTATTTATAAGAAGTAGAGATGGGCCGACTAGGGGTTCTGCCGACTAGCAGACTAGCCGACTAGTCGGTTCCAAAATTGCCGACTAGTCGGCCGACTAGTCGGCAATGCGAAACACTATAATTCCGAGATATTTGGGTTAATCTTGATCACTCGGCGATTATTGGTATTTTTGGATAAAGCACTTCGAAAGCTGTAGCGAAACTTCCAAAAAATGCTTGAAATTAAAATAAAAATCAAAAAAATTAGAATGGAGCTGAGGCATAGTTATGCCATTTTAGATGTATGATGTTTAGATGATGTGTGTAGGCTTTGAAGACGTGTTTTATTAACGTTTTTCTCACTACCAAACCAACTAACTGTACTAGTCGGCACTTGCCGACTAGTCGGTTCAACTGCCGACTAGTCGGCTTTCCCGACTAGTCGGCCCATCACTAATAAGAAGATTGAACTTTAAAAATCAAGATATATTTTTTAGTGTTTCCTAAAAAAATAGTGTTCTTTTCACATGAGATAGGCTAGCATTTGACTTCATCTCACCTGATGGAAAGCACGATGAGGTCGACGGTATTACATGATTGTCTAGAAGAAACCTATACACTTAAAGCCTTGTAGGTCTTGAAAATAGGTTTTCTAAAATTCTACAGGCGCTTGTGGCGTAAGCAATAGATTACAACAGATTTATAAGGGTTGCAGGTTCAATCCCTGTCGGATGCGGAATTTTTTGAAACCTACCTGTATTTTGCTGAGTGTACAAAGTTCTTGAGACGCATTGTATCGTTGTCCTCTCTTTGGAGTTAGAAGTTTAATTCTTTTGTTGTTTTTTTTTTCGTTAAAGATGTTAAAGATGAATGCACCAGTCATCACCCAAACATCTCCTAATGTTTAATTTTTTATTTGAATATCTTATGAGAAAAATCACAAAATGTGTCACTAGCTGAGCTCCGTGGTTTTAGCTGCGTATTTCGAAAGATTACTTACGTGATTGAAACCGCGTGGTGTAGCTAGTGATATAGATAAGACGCTTATGGCAGCAGTTTTTTTCTCTACAAAACATCAGAACCGAACACTATCGTTTGGGGACTTGATCTGTCTATAACTAATCCCGGACTTGCTCCTGAGAGTGGCCTGATGCTACAGCGGGTCCCTCCATTTATACCTAAATGTATAAATGGGGTTGTCCCCAAAGCTAACTACTGGGCGGTCTGGGCGGAACGGCGGGCACCTTCGTGATACTGAAACTTGGGTCAGTGGGGCCGCTATGCCATAAGTATGATAATTAGTTCGGCGACGGGTTGTCCCATTTCTCAGACATGCGTATTTCTGCCTAAAAATAATTTGACTTCGAATCTATACCGTAACTGAAAAATCAGAAATACTCATCTTTTTTTTTTTATACTTATACCTTTTTTTACTTCTTTTAGATCTTTAATTAGATTTAAGACAATGAGATCAATGACTACAGCTGATTGACTGACGTTTTCTCGTTATTTTTATGTAAATAGGCTTAGGAATTGCTCTAAGCCAAAGACCTTTATCTATGGCTACTCACGCGCATTTCAATAATATTGTAAACAATGTCGCGCGGTCGCACTCGGATTTGTAAGTGTATCTCTTGAACCTCTTTTTCACCCCTTAATATTGTGTTTTGGTGATTTTTTGGTGTGAAAAATTGTTTAAAAAAAAAGGTCTATACTTTTTTCCTTTTTCCAATAAAATACATTAAAAAAGGAGTTTGGTCTAGTGCTTGGAATATAATTGTAAATTACACAAAAAACTTCAGAATCGAATGGACAATATAAGGCGATCGAAAGTTAAAATAAAAGGCAATCGAAATATAGACAAAAGACGATCGAAATGTGTGTGGGTAGCTTAAGTCTTCTCAAATACAGTATCTCACCTCATATGGACATCACTCCAAACCATTACTACGTTTTTCTAAGTTTACAATGTTTCTAATCCACTAGTTGTAGTTAATTTGACTTTCAAAGAATCTCATATTTTTTACTTTTATATTCGGCCGTAAACTATCCTACCTGACAATTATTGTCTATCTACCATACTCAGAAACCTTCCGAAGGAAAACTTCCACTAAGGAATCTTTAAAGTCTAATTTAAGTATCGAAAATACGCCTCCCTTAGAACAGTATCTGAGTATGAATGGATCAATTGATACTAGCACATAGTCGAAGCCAATAGTTAAAGAAAACCTTATTTTTACCATGATAAAGATCATTTTTCTTTTGAGATAAAGTTAGACCTAGTTTGAAACTGGGTCTAACTCTAGATTTCTCATACTCGAAAATCATAAAAATAAATACGATTTGATTGGCGTCGACCCTGTGGTAGTATAAATTGATCCCAAATTGATCTATGTTTTCATTATATCGATCAAACTTGTTTGTCACTGCCTTAGACTGATATTTTTCAATGAATATATTCTCTATGCGTTAGAAGGTGGTATTAAGGACAAGATGTTAAGTCTATTAATATAGAATTTAAGCTACTAACTATTGTTGTTATCATAAAGCTGGGTTCAGACCTAACGAGCGAGGGAAAACGAAGGCAAACGAATGGGGATCGCGAAAGGGTGACGAACGCTTTGCGATTGCGTTCGCTTACTGTCGCTGAATAGGTAGAATACATTTAACAATTGATAAGAGAGAGAGAGATAGATAACTGAACTTGAAAGTTAATGGTTTTATGCGAGACAGCGATACAAAATGAAGTAGAAACTGTGTTAGGGAGGAATACCCCTTTTTCCTCCCTAACGAGCGAGACATTGTGAACAAAGGGAACAGATTGGAGTGAGGGAGAAAGACAAGCTGTGCCGACCCCATATAGTGAGATAAGGGCCGTAAAAAGATGAGGTAACACAGAGAGATAGTTTGATTGCCAAATGACTAAGAAAGACCAAGACAAATCTTGTCTCTATTTGCGCATTTGTTTGACCATAAGCATGCTTCCGGTCCATAAGAACTTAATCCCAAAATCGATATCCTGATATCGGTACGACTTAATCTCACAATGACTGATACCAATAAGCCTATATTTCAAAACGAATTTGTTCCGAATTGCCTGAAATTCTGAATGTCTATATTTCAAAACGAATTTGTCCCGTAATGCCTGAAATTTTTGATTCCGGATCCGCCACAATGCACAATGTAGGTAGATTGATTGACGACTTAATTTTGTTTGATAGATGACATTCAGACATTACGGGATTCAGCTGTTTTGGAACTAGAACGTTTTGAGCAAAAGACATTATGGTCTTCAGTTGTTACAAAATGCATGCGTATTCAATTTCCGGCATTATGAGATTCAGTTCTATTGATTAGGTAGACATTTTGGGAATAAGTTCTTATGGACCGGAAGCATAAGCATTTATGATTATTGGCGTCAAGACGTATTTTTATAGTTATTGCGCGTTATTTGTGACGTGAAGACCATTTTAAAAAGCATCATTTAGTGTAAAAGTGATGGTAATTACGGTTTAAAAATTACTGTAAATGCCCAATATATTTATATCTTTTGACTTGTCTATTCCTAGTATTGTTTTTTTTCTTTCATTAACCTTCACTTGCATTTGTTAACCTTCATTTACGATGGTTAGCCTTCGCTAGCGTTCGTTAGCCTTCGCTTACGTTCGCTCGTTTGGTGTGAATCCAGCCGAGGACAACCGATGTTGTTACTTCATTGAATTTAATGATGAATGTTAAGATTACATTTAAGAGTTTTTAATATAGAAAGTAACATTTTTTATAACAATTTTGATTTTGGATTTTTTTAGGTTTATTTATCGGACATTGTTATTGTGTGAATGTAAGTAATTGTTTTTGGAAAACAGTATTTGAAGTGATACAAATATTGGAGGCTCGAGTCGAGAGAGTTTATTGTATGTATGTTTATCCTATTTAATTAATAAGTTGAAAGTTTGTATTTGTTATTTCTTTACGGAAAATCTACTGAACCGATTGCAGTGAAATTTGATCTGTAGAGAGACAAAAACTTAAGATCCCGATTTTTCTACAGAATCGGGACTTCAGCGCGTGAAACCGCAGGCCGCAGCGTATATGTATATTGGTAGTTCGAAATGTCACATTAAGTAATTTATATTATAGTAACTCTCAGTGACTCAATGTTCTGTGTAAAAGTGTAATCAATAAATAGAATTTCTGTGTTTTATAGATGTTTATTATTATGTCTATATGAGTATTATATAATAGTCACAAAAGTTTTTCCATAATTTGTATATGTATATAAAATAAAGTGCATGTATTAATTAAGATTGATGTAAAATTGGTGTACTATCTCATTCATCTGTCAATGTAAATACATATGGTCCACACTTTTCATTGAACTATTATAAAACTGGGAATATGCGTTTAATATTTTTATATTGTATTTATTGATGGACTCTTATTATTGAATACTGAATAAAAATATTAGATGGAACCGAAACGTTGTCTTATTTTACTTTTATCTTCGACGCTTCATTCATACCTGAGTCTAAAAATAGAAAACCGGAATGGCAAAAATAGAGAAAAAACTAGTCAACTGCTAGTTGAACTCGCGCGCCGAAGGTATACTCCAATTTGTATACTCGGATACAAATTGGACGGAACCCTCGGTGGATACATTTTTAGCAGGCGCTTTTTGGAATAACTTTTTATTAGAGCTTCCTAGGACTGTGGCAAAAATTAAGTCCCTTAAGAGAGGTGGGAATATAACACCTACATGCCATGCTTGTGTATGACCCGGCTCTAAAAGCGGAACCAAACATCGCTAGTCGTGCGCCGCGAATGGTTCGGCACTCTTCAACATGAAGCACGTGTGATTATTAGTGATTACATTCATGCATTCGTCCCACACGACACATGCTCAAGCTGAGCACGCAAACAAACACGCACAGGGTTCGTCAGTAGAACAATAGAAAAAAACATACGCACGACTCGCACTGAGGCGACGTTCGCAACGATCGTATGACGCCGAATGCTCACTGTGAGCGCACAGGTCCACACAGCCCGAGGCATGCAAGGCGAACGCACGCCTCGTGATGTCTGGTTCCGCCTTAACAAACAAAGAATGGGTACGTAGAAAACCTACGTCGATGGGTAAGGATGAAAAAAATCAAAAATTTCGAATATGGTATTTTCAACATTTTTATTAAGAAAACTGAAACAGTGAAAAAGTACATAACTGTAAATTGCGATGGTTATAATATTGTTTATATACTAAACAAATATTTTACAGTTAAAAAAACGCCGTTTCCAATATTTAATCTGATCTTTAGATAGAAATTGACAAATCTGGGATGGTTCTTCTGAAAACATGAATACATATTTCTGATTTTCTTAGTAGGTATCTGAAATTAGACGCAAACTGTTGACCAACATTGTCTGCCATATTTGCTAACAATCACTTGTTATATTTTGCGTTAGACATTATTAAAATGTAATATTAGAAAACATGGTCAGAAGATAGAAGATCTGTCTCATTGCATCGATCAAATTAATTATTGGACGCAGCTTTAGATCTAGATTTCTACTTTGTTCTCTAAACTACGGCAATGGTCTCTTGATATTGATTTTATTATGATGACTCTCTACGACTTTACACGTCGCGTAGGTCTAACTAAATATTTAGATGAAATTACGTCAAACGTGTTAAAAAATGAACGAGACAACAAATGCATTTTTTTGCATTTTTGTAGGTACTTTTGTGGCACATAAAAATAAAAAGAAATAACAAAATGTTATTCTAGTACCTATATTCGCAGCAAATCAGAACATTTTCCACGTATACACGATACCTAACACAGCTTAGGTAGATACTTTTTGGAAGGATTTCTTAGCTTAGTTCTAAGATAGATTATAGAAGAGAACAAAGTAAAAACTAGCAGGCGTTAGACGAAAAGCATATAAATAAAATTTTCAATTGATACATAATATTATGATAGAATTGCGATCATCTCATTCATCGCGTAAACAAACTAACCATCTGACTCACATCCACTTCATCTTTACACATTTAGGACGCCTTTAAGATTAAATTTTCCATACATTTGTGATCTTTCAAACTACCTAATGAATGGAGTTATTACGAACAGTGCTATCTTAAATATTTTCCCAATAACTTTTTCGTTCGAAACTATTTTTTTTTATACCAATAGGAACCTAGACAAAACAGTCTAAATTTGAATAACTCCAAACGAGGTGGTGAAAAAATAACATTTTGTAATATATTTAGGTATTACGATTTGTATGGAAAATTTTATGTACTTACTCTTTAAGCCTCTTAAGACATTTTCAACAAGAAGTCAGCTCAATTCGTCGCTTGTCTTACTAAGTGACGTATCTGACATTAAAACGTAACTTTTATCTACTTCTGACGACGAGTCTAATCGCCATATCTGTATGCCCTTTCATGAGAAAATACTATAGCTACTTTAGACTTATCTGCGGTTTTCAAAAATATTAATCATTCTAAATGTCTTATGTGCGATAGGACTATTAGTAAGATTTCTATACCCACATGTTTTTTTTCAATACAGTGCCGTAAATGAAATAAGTCTCCTAATGAGAACCAAAAAATTGATATTTTTACTATTTTTGCACATACGCCTATAATAAGGAGCGTGAGGGTAGAGGTATGGTGGAGTGAGGAGCCATTGCCTTATCTCGGTAAGGACAGACCGAAGGATTAAAATGTAAAAAACTACATGCTGTGGTTTCACATGTGTAGGTAAGCCTCGTTCTTGCTAAAATATTGAGTTTGAACAATTTCGATCCCGTGGGAATATCGCGATAAAAAGTAGCCTATGTAATAATTTAAGTCTCCAGCTAATTACATACTAAGTATCATCAGAATCGGTTCGGTTTTTTTTTGGCGTAAAGCGGCAAAGTATATAAAATAATTAATTGGGTTACTCATGCCTACCAACTCGAGTTAACTCGAGTTACGTGCATTTTAACTCGAGTTGACTCGAGTTACGTTTATTTCGAGTTGACCCATCACTAGTGGTAACTGATCGGCTTGCGTTTCGCATTGATCGGGTGGTGTGATCCGTGCCCCCCGCACCTCCTCACTCCACCATACCTCTACCCTCACGCTCCTTATTATAGGCGATAACCAATAATAGGTTATTTAATTTTATAAAAAAAAAATACCGTACAATTTAAAGTTTGATCTCGTATAGATTTAAAAAGAAAAGTTTACGTAAACAAGTTGGAACCTGTGATTTAGCGTTGCTTATAATTTTTGAGACTGGTAATTATAAATCATTTTAATATCTGAACGCCATTTTTCTTGTAAGATTATTCGCATTTACGTCGTTGATTCTCGTGTTTTTCTTTGTTAATATAAAATTGGTTATTTTTTTTATAAAAAAATAATTAAGAATTAAGATTTTGATCTCATTAACATGTACAAAAGAAGATTTCTAATTATATAGTAAGTAAGCTTAAACTGTGATTTAGCGTTGCTTATAATGTCTGAGACTGATAGCTTTAAAATTAAGAAACTATTAGTATATCTTTTTTACAGTAAACTCAAGTTGATTTAATATTAATGACTTTTAATTGATTTATTAATAAGCATGCATGGTCCTATCTGACAACTTACACCAAATATTTGAAAATATAGTTCTAACAAAGTGTCGTATCTGTTTTATATTAATTTATTTAATATCAGGAAGATAAAAGATTAACTATTATAGTTGTGTAGATTTAGTTTAGTCGGGCTTAATATACGAGTGCTACGGTCGATCGTAGTCACTCCAAAACAAAAAAAACCTTCTCCTGTAAAATTACCAATATGTCAGATACGTCACTTAGTAAGACAAGCGACGAATTGTGCCACAGGATCTGCCGATAGCGAGAACGCAAAATGAGACTCTCAGCCAATAGCGAAGCTTTGGAAGCTAAGCGAGTCGACGTGATGTGCGGAACCAAGTCTCGCTTCAGACAGATCTCACATCATCATTGGACTACGTTTCTCATAATAATATAAGCTACGAATGAGACAATCGCATCAGCCTATACTTCCAGCATTATTTATACATTTACATAGCTTTTCTAAGCATTATCACTCCATTACCTAAACAAAATATTTAATTACATTTTTATATTTAGCTCAGAAATTATTTTAGCCCATCCATACAAAGTTAATCAAAAGATCTCAAGGCGACATCGCATATTTGTTTTTAATGTACAGATAAATACGGTTTAAATTTTAGATAATTCAAAAATAAATGCTGCACGATGTAGTGCCAATAAGAATGCAAAAAAAAAAGTTAAGAGCCCACTTGTTGATATATCATATAGAGATATATGATTTTAGTGATTTGGAAGTATAATAAGTTATCTAACTCTCTGATTTTGAAATAGACAAAGTATTATGATTGCATTACTAAAACTATTTGACTATTTGTAAAAATGTTTGACTAAAACAACTCATTACTTAGTATAACAACATATTATTCGTCTTTTGGGCACTTTTATACAACACTTTGAAATGAAAACAATTGTATTTACATTTATACTTCGTTTTTAATTATAGACTACGAATTGACACATCTTTCTGAAGAAAAAATGTCAAATACAAGGAACCAAAATATTAGATTATAGTCTGAAATTTAAAAAAAACGTACTATACGTAAATGTTTGCCCTGAAGATAAAGACACAAGTGGGCCCTCAATAAGTTCCAACATCGATTCCCCGAGATCCTTCTACGACGACATTCAGTAGTACTAATATAAAGGATCGTTATACAGGGAAAAAGTCGTACATTGACCCTTCCATTGGTGTCTTCACAAACAACCTTATGCGTTGTTTAATCCTCTTATGAGTGACAATCAACGTTAGCGAAAATGTAACAACAGCTGAGTCGACGTATAAAATATGGTCGTTTGTTAATACGGCACGATCGCATAGATGAATCGTGCGAGCGTGACAGCGTCACATTTACACAAAAGCGACAGAGACGCAAATATGAAGACTGTTGTACGAAATTCTTCCTGTATAGCGACAGCCCTTTAGTTAAAAAATCCAATGTTTCTGCATAACTATATACATAATTTACAAGGGAAAGAAAATATAAATAATTTCTATACCTTTGATATGAGCGTCCTTTCAGTACATACTATAATCAATCTCAAACAAATTATGTATAAACTCTACTTCTTTCAAATTAAATATGAAACGAATTTACATTTTATTTACAATTTTATGAAATGCGATCCTTACGTGACCTCCGACAACATTTAAAAATTAAAATAGAGGATAGTATGTCCACAAATGTTCACGTAAAATAGGTAAATTAAATATTTGCTTAATTATATCAACACTTTTTGACTTTCAATAATATTTAAAGCAAGAAGGGGACCTTTTTCTATATTAATTTAGTCTCTTGTTTTCTCCCTGAATAATAAATGACACTAGAACAACTTGCTTCACCATAAAACCTCTAACTGCCATGGCCAGTCATAATTTTCTCTAATCTTCAGGGAGAAAACAGGTGACAAAATTTGTATGGAGAAAAAGTTCCCTTCTGTCTTCATTAATTTAATTTCGTGAAGGGCCATCTTAAAATATTTTTTATGACTTTTATATTGTTCATTTTTTTATTTTTGTAAGATCACAATTTAGGTTCCTAATGTTAGATATATTTAACCATAAAATAATACATATTGAAGTTTGATTCATCAGCATAGTTCTCATCTATTTAGCGTGTCTTGAAAAAGTCACTTATTTATGTAAAAACGAAAATAAATTTGGGACTTTCTGACACACTCTACCTTGAAAGCTCATATTGAAGTCGATTCAAAGTTACTTAGAACCTAAGGCGATTAAGAGGCTTTAAAGCAGTTGCTTGTATGACTTTTGGCAACATAGCAGTGGTACCAAATATTCCCCTTACGCTACTGTTGAGTCTAACGACTGTAACGATCATAGCGCCATTTGGCTAAGTGGGTATTTCGCCTCCGGTTCTAACTGACGTAAAAACGTTTCTTTGGAAGACAAATCTAGTTCTAAGATATTTTTTATATTATATATCTTTTTATATCGACTAGGTTTTACCCAAACTGGAACATTACCAAACTGTATTGAACTATGATTTTTGAATGGAAGGTTTTCACAAAAACTCGATAATTTCTATTTTTATTTAATTTACAACTTTTTTTTAGTTTAGTTTAAGGACGCATTGGCTAATGCGAAACGCATACAGAAACTGTACGAGAAAATAAAAAGTATCAATCAACTTAACAGTGAGCTTTACTAGTACTAGTTGCAATTCATTCTACAGTATCACTCCCTTTAGTCGATACATGAAGCTCAAAACACACGATGACACTTAGGTACACTGACACTTTACCTAAAACAGACCACACATACAGCACACATATAAAGAAATTCGTGCACGTGTGCTATAGGTGTGGGCTGTTTTAGGTAAAGTGTCAGTATAAGTGGCATTGTGTAGTTTGACTTAAATGCCTGCAATGTAACGACAACAATTTGACCTTGTGCACATCTCGACTCCGCTTGTTCTCTGCCGCGACTTGTCGGTTGCGCGAGCCGGTATGTCCAAATTGTTAACGAATATTAACGATACAGTGCATGTATTTACGTATCAACTTGTGGTTGGAATACAGATAGCGCTAGGTTGTAATGGACCGTTCTTTGCCTAAGACGTTTAAAGGAAAGGGCTCTTTTGTAGATGACGTCAAGGTCAAGAAAAATGTGACAAAACATTTCATGGAAAATTCTGAAACTCAAATTAATTACACCGACACTTTACCGCACCGACCACACCTACAGCAAACGTGCACGAATTTCTTTAAATGTGTGCTGTAGATTTGGGCTGTTTTAGGTAAAGTGTCGTCGTGTATTTTGAGCTTTAGAAGATTTCTTAATGATTTTTTGTTAATAAAAATAAATTAAACATGTTCCTAGGTGCTGTCGCCATTTTTATAAGCTCAATGGAACTACTCGTCTAGTAAGTCTCATTCGAATACAAATAATAGGTAAGTATAAAAGATCAACTTTGAACGGTCAAAAGTAAAATATGAACTGTATAAAACAGTGATTGCAAACATAGGGAGAAATTTATATAATGTATGACTAGGCATTACCAGAAGTCACTTTACATAGGTACATACTAAGACTATGTAAACAATATACAAACAATTGCAGTACATTCGTTATCAGAATTTGGAATCTAAGATTCAACATCTTACATAAGTAGGTAGGTAGGTATATTTTTATTTCTCATCCGATTACCAAATATCGAAGTGTATTGGTCAATTTGTTTTTAGCTGGGTTTCTTTAATAAAATCACGATTCGTTTCAATTACCAGTAAATATGCGACAATGTAAATCACATGATTACTGCAAAAAAAATATATACAATAAAAACCCCCATGAGTTTCTTGTGTCTTCTTTTCCTTGGAGGTCGCGTTCCGAAGACACAGTAGATTACATTATATAATTGACGTTTTCGTTTCCGGGGACTGGTTACAGAGTTACTACGGTTGGTTTTTAGGGTTCCGTACCCAATGGGTAAAAACCCCCTTATTGAGACTCTGTTGTCTGTCTGTCACTAGACTGTATCTCATAAACCGTGTTAGCTAGGATTTTTTTTATTTGTGTTTTCGGTACACTTTAGGGTCGATTTATGAGAGAATTTTAAATGATTTTCGGTGTTTTATTGGGCGTATTAATATTAGAAACATATTAACTTTTTGTAATTATTTCTTAGAACAAAAAGTAATACTGACAACAGTTTTAAAATTAAACCGTTTTGTCGACATTTAGAAGATCTTATAGATTAAAGTAATTTAGACGATTTTAGCCCTACTTACTATCGGTAACTAAAACGAATCGTAGCTTTGAACACAAGAGCTCCAGCTGTAGTAATTTAAAAATAATGTTAGGTAATTTACACGTATGCCTCGCTGCGTAGCAAAGCTCGTATTGGTTTATTATTTATAATATTATATAAACACATTACCATGCACAACGTTAGGATTGGTTAACTCAACATAAATACGAAGTACGAACTGCCCCGGGGTTGGATCGGACGCCTGCGCCTTCTCAACTGCATGTAAACATGATCAATTAACAAATATTACTAAATAACGGGGTATTTACCAAGTTTAAATTTGTTTTTGAACGGAGCTCGGGTTTTTTAGAGGCCGGACCGAACCACTGAATTGAGTTTCACAAGCCGCAGGTACTTTCGACACAACGCCACCACACACCCCGAATGGTACGTGAAGCCATTGAAATTACTAAGTATAGTAATTTCAATAGGGTGGATGGGTTTCAATTGTCGAGGGCCTGGAATTCAGTGGTTAAGTTGTGTAAACCCACGAAGAACATTAAAGGAAGTTCGCATACCGATACTTTAAGTGTCGTCTGTCGAGTACAGGATCTAGAACATAGTGAGCTCAGTAACAAAAGTAGGGGACCAGGAACTAGACGCAGCGAGTGAATTACGAAGAGGGTAGTTCGATATGGACACCTCTAACTGTCATCACCCGCAATCTCCAGTCTCGTGAACAAGCCAGTTGAAATTACTAGCGAAATATCAAGCTCCGTGAAAAATACGCATTCAAACCTGGTAAATACCCCCATTATTTAATAATATTTGTTGTGAAATCAACCATGTAAGTTTAAAATCGTACAATGATTTATTAACTCCAGACATAACCCCTTATTAATATAGGTTTTGAGGTCAAGCCCATAAGTCCGCGTGTTGGTAAAAACACCAATTTGTTATTTATTAACAGCTGTTTAAGAGGAGGCATTCTCTTTCTCCATACGCACGTAGTTTAAATTTTCCTCTCTGGATAAAGACATTAGAGCAAATATGTTTATGCCATAAAACTTATGTCATGACTATGCGCATCTACCTTTTTATTTTTTTGCGTTTTGTTATTTTTTTTATTTTTTATTATTATTTTAATTAGAAAATAAAAAAAAAAAAAGGTAGATGCATTGTCATAGTCATGCATGACAGATATAGGTTTTATGGCATAAACATATTTGCTCTAATGTTTTTCTCCAGGGAGGAAAATTTAAACTACGTTTGTATGGAGAAAGAGAATGGAGACTATCCTCTTAAGAGTAAAATAGTTAAAATACATTCTGTTCGTTCGCACGCACACTTAAAAAGACACAAATCTGCGACTGTCTTTTCGAAAGAAAAGTTGACTTTATTTCAACCAGTAGCGTAAAGCGCCGCAACGGTTAGCCTCGAGCGTGGGTTCAAACCCCACAGGAAGCATTGAACTTTGGGAAAGCAGCTTTTCAACTCTATACACATTTTAACTATGGAAGGTTTATGAATCATATTAACAAGGGGTATGAAGTTCTATCACGAACAAAGCGCGAAGTGTTCCCAACCAATTATAATGCCGGCTTTTCACTGCGAGCAGAGGGTTAAAAATGTGTCAGTTCAACATCCACCGATTGTTTCCATAGCGCCGAAAGAGTTGTATGACTATGAAAACAACCGTTGTATGTTGTACTGAGACACATTAATGACTCCTCTCCGCTCGCAGTGGAAAGCCGGCATAATTCAGATTTGCTGATAATGCTGGACGAACTGAAAACTCATCGCAACATCTTCAACCACGACTATTCCCGCGACATTGTCATTACGCCATACTTCACCACATTGTCATCAAATATTTTACCCCGCGACATTGGCATTACATCATACCCTACGACATTGTCGTCACAGCATAGCCCGCGAAACTGTCATAACTTCACATCCCGAGACATTGTCATCACTTCACACCCCGAAAATTGTTATCACTTCACACCCTATGACATTGTCATCACTTTAAATCTTGTGACAATGTCATAATTTTGCACCCCCTGACATTGTCATCATTTCACACCCCTCGACATTGTCATAATTTTGCACCCCCTGACATTGTCATCACTTCACACCCCCTGACATTGTCATAATTTCACACCCCGAGACATTGTAATCACTTCACACCCTGACACATTGTCATCACTTCAAACCTCGTGACAATGTCATCACTTCACACTATTCGACATTGTCATCACTTCACACCCCTCGACATTGTCATTACTTCACACACGGAATAAACAACAATAAGGAAGGGAAGTGTGGGCGTGGCGCGTGTGCCATACATCAGGTCAGTTGTACTGACCTTACCTCACTCGTTTCATGGTTGCTATGCCCTTTCCACTATTATTATCTATTCCGTGACTTCACACCCCTGACATTGTCATAATTTCACTCCCCTCGACATTGACATAATTTCACCCCCCTCGACATCCGCATCACGTAAACCACTCACAATTAGCAAACGAATGGCGCCTATCACCACTCCCAGCTACATATAAAAAGATCTTTCATTTTATTTACACATTAAAATGGTAAAACTTAAAATTACATAACAAAATATACTCGAGTGGCTAGTTAGAGGGAATCTATCAAATATTTGTGATTACATAACAAAAACTCAAGCACGATAAACATCAACAGAAACTTAAAACCGAAAACGTTAGTCCTGGCACAGCTTATTTTCTCATAAACTCAATGTATTACAGGTATATATAACACTTTTAACGATGTATGCAGTTAGTTAGCCTTAGCACACACTTGTATCCGCGATACAGTCTTCGTATATAAGGTAAGCGTTGACCGAGTTCACCTCTCTCGGACCAGAAGCGAACTGTCACACACTCCGCGGTCAGCTATCCAACAATCACTTACATCAGCGTGCTACACCTCAGACCATAGACAACCACGATTAGATAGAGCGTTATGAACAATTCTATACATTGACAGTTGCAATAAATCTGTGCAGTATTTCATAGTGTTATTGATTTTTACACTGTTATTTAGTTAGATTATTATAATTACCACTTGAAATTAGTCTAAATAACATTAAAATGAGCGGATATCAACTCAAATCTCACAACATTGACTTACAAAGCTAAAATAGAACGATTAATAATGATTCTGACACTGAACACTGAAATTTCACCGATATATCAGTTCAAAACAGCACACAGATCTCGCAGACATGCAGTTAACTCCACAAAGCTCTATCTAAGTCTTTGTTCGTCTATACATCAGAGTGTACGCTGAAATCGGAGCAAGTATATCGATAGCAACGCGTATTCGTAACTTTAATACTAGAGGTTCGACGGTCACGCAGCGGGGAGAGTCCTCACTCGTCACTGGGCACTGGGCACTGAACCGGTCGAGCTCGTGTAACACGAATGCAACATTAAATGCTGAGTGTCCGGCACGGGGCGAGGGGCGAGGGGCGAGGGCGAGTCTACTCGCTGTAGTAGCGCACCTTGCCGGGCACGCCGCCCGCAGCGCCGCCGCAGCGCACCACCTCTTCCCACGCTGGAACAATAAGGTTAACTTAATAATGCAACTGTTTTAGGTTCATATTGCTTGCATCCGTGCTACAATTGTAT